>ML859872.1:11247-21481 GCA_009831015.1 Picea engelmannii
TTAAATTTCATTTTTTTTGTTTTCTTATTTTTTTTAGTTTTTAATTGATAAAAAAATCAATTATATGTTTTTGTTAAATATTTAAAATTATTGTTATTTAACTACAATTATTTTCTGTGTATTGAAATAAAGGTAAAAAATTATGTTAAAAATGATATTTTCCACTATATTTAAAATGTATGGAATCATAACTTAATTGAGGACACATAAATATATGAAAAATCTTAATTTAAAAAAAAAAATGGTGTACAACATTTTTAACATTGGATGAAGCAAGGAAATATGATTAAAAACACCATTGAATAATAATAAAAAAATATATAGAAAAGTTTGAAAATAGATGAAAAAACAGGTTGAGAAAAAAAAATAAAAAATAAAAATTGAACAATTTGAAAATAAATGAAAAAACAAGCATTTAAAAAAACAAAGTGGAAACCTTCTGTATCATAAAATTTAAAATATGAAAAAACCACCTAAAGAGGGAGGGGGGTGCTACCGGTAGCATCATTTTTAAAAACGGGGTAAAAAACTTGACCCCCCCAAAACTCTAGAGTTCTTGTTAAGTTTGTAACTATGTTATATGTGTATATAATGCATTGAGGACAATGCATAAATAAGGGGGAGGGGAATTTAATACCCCTAGGTCGAACCCCAACTGTACATAAGTTTTATAGGATGGTGAGCCAAGCTATTATAGGATAGAGTACCTATGTGGCTATTATTTTGGTGAGCCTCGATTGGCTAAAAGTCCAGCATGCCTATTATTGTAATACGTAAACACTCATATTTAATAAAGTACATCACTACTTCTGACCTTCAACACAAAAGAGATGGGAAAGAGGGATAAGAGTCTAAGAAGGGGATAAACTTAAGGGATTAATACCAAAGGAATATTATATTATTATTCATAAAGTTTAAAGTATGGATATAACTTTATATTATCCTAATTTCCTGGGGAAAGGGAACAAATTACAAGTGGAAAAGGGAGTCCCTTGGGTACCATGTGTCTTAAAGGACATATATATATATATATATATATATATATATATATATATATATATATATATATATAGTGTAATTCCTATCTTATGGCTATTACTCATTCACGATTCTTACCATTTTTCAATCATCCATGCTACCATCCGTACTGATACCTAGTTCTATTACAGGTTGACGAGTTGGGTTGTAAGGCCCATGGTCGAAGAAGCGGGTTTTCAGGCCCGTAGCAATTTCTCTCAAGGTGAGAGATTTTTTCTGTGGAGGAAGTGGGTTGTCAGGCCTGTGAGCATACACTTGAGGTGGGAGAACTGTTGGGAATTAATTCCCAAGGTGCCAAGCTTCAACGACATGTATTTGAGAGTCTCTGTTTGACCTATTGTTGAAGCCCCAAAAGGAAAGTGGGGCAACCCAGGGACTGTTGATCAGATAAGGGGCACATTTCCTGGGGCGGGACATGCATGTGGGGGATGAGGAACTATAGGATGGTTGCTAGAGGCCGAGCTACATCTATAGGGATCTGAGACTTCCTATCTGGCTTATTGTTGAATCCTCGGAAAGGGAAGTGGGCATTCGAGGGATTGTTGAGTAGAGAAGGGGTGCACTTCCTGGGGTGGAACAAGAATGTGGGAAATGAGATACTTTAGGTTGGTTTCTAAGGTAGGCACTGGAGTCTGAGAATTTCTGAAGAATGTCAGACCTTAGCCCCAACTCGAGGGTGACCCACTGCTAAGATTGTGAGCAGTTTGGTCTATGGCTGGGAGGAACGTGGAAGATCTGCACGCAGTTGGTGTTTAATTCACTAAAGATTAGTGTCTTTATGTATTTGTTCAAATGTTATGCTATGAATTTCTATTATTTATATGTATAAATTATTATTATTGTATATCGTTATTATTATGCTTAACTCTGTTCATATGTGAAACATTGTCATATATTTAATGGTATCAGATTGGTAAGAGAGAGAGAGAGTTTTGTGTGGCGTGGCCCAACCTGGGTTCTTAGGTACATTAGAAAGTGGTATTAGAGTAATTTTTTGTGATTTATTGGTAATGGGTATGCTACAGTGGTAGTGTCCCCAGAATATGAACATATTTTATTAAGTGCAGGAGGTTAGTGGTGTGAAATGTGTTTCTCTAATCTTTGGCACATGGTCTAGAGTGAATTGGGTTATAAGAAGGTCACATGATAAGAAAAATCAAAGGAGGTGGCCACATGTTACTTAGAGATAATGGAATGGAGGCCTTGAATTTTTTTCATTATGATAGTTGGAAGCACAACCTACTCCATTTTACCTTTCTTAATCCATTTTTTAACAATTGAGTAAGGAGAGTGAGAGATTGGAAAGAGATTGGACATAGGTACCCAATATGTGAGGTGTGGCAAATGAGACCCTAGGGAAAGGGGTAGTCACCAACATGAAAAAAACTAGATATCAACCCAAACTATGGTGAATGGAGGTCAAACATTGTCATTCCAGTTGGCAAAAGAAGATTTCCTTGTTATAGGAATCTAGTAGATATCCTTGTAGATTTGTCAAGCTTGGAGTATGAACAAAAAACATGAGGGATTTTATTCTTATTTCATATCATTGATAATTATGTATGAGTTAGGGCCTCGATCTTCTATTTCTTAAGATATTTCAACATGGTGAAATGTTCGTGTGATATATGATCATCCTAGTAGACTAAAATTGTGATGGTTATTGAGGTAGCTTGATTTGGTTATTGGGGAAATCATAACGACTAATATATATGGGATTGCATGATTATAGGATACATCTACATGTAGAGAAAAGTGGTAAATAGAGTTGGAGATTGATTGATTTCCAAGTGCATCAAGTATATGTGCTAGAAGGATTGTTGAATTTCAATGCTATAGCAAGTAGAGGAAATCTATGTTCTTGGCCTATAATTAATATGCTTGGGAAGTATCTTACACAATGAAATATAGATTGGCCAAGATGTTGTTTTTGGTGAAGAACAAAGGTAATATTCCATTCATGTGAGTGAATATATGTCTCATGTTTTGTTACTTAATGAACATGAGTGGCTCGATGTGTCCATGTTGAGAGAAGGATGTGCCACACTAGTATAGGGTATGAAGAAAATGTTGGTTTTGGTGACTTTGGTTATGGAAATAATGTTACTATTGGTGAGACAACTATTGAATTCTTTGACAAGGTGTATCCACTAGAAAGGCATCTCAAGGATGGCGGTGGAATAGGGAGTGATGCGGGAAATGAACCAAGTTGATGTTTCATAACATCACATTATAGGGCATACAATTGTAAACATTTGTTTGGGAGTTGTAAGTTAATCACATGTAAATGATCATATGATTGTAATCCCTATTTAGGCATGTGTAACCCTAGCTTTCTAGTGCACTAGTGTAAGGTCTAGACTTAGACCTAGGTAATAGAATCGAGCGAGGTTGGCATGTTATATTTCTAATACCTGGTTATAATCTTTGAGGGGGGTAAGTGTTTACCCCAAATTAAGTTTAAAAGGGGGAATTATAAGTTAACCTTGACTCAGCAAAACAATAATTAGGTTAACCTTGATACGTCCATTAATGGGTTTATCTTAGGCATTTTATGCACCCATGGTATTAGGTGGATGGTGGTATTCATTGAAGGTGTTTGATGTGATTAAGAATATTAAAAGGCTTGGATTTCTCCATTTTAATGCACCTCAAGTGGTTGGATCCAACATGGAATTTGGTCATCTTGGAGGAATGGGAAAGGTTAATAATAGATATCTTTTGTTACTAGTTTTCTAAGGAAACCCGCTGGTTTTCTAAGTAAAGGGTTTCTAGGGTTAAATGTTAGAGTCCATTTGTTATTTGTGTTTTTTTATATTGCATCTTGCTCATTTTTAATATTACATGAGTCAATGCGGAAGTTATGACCATTTTCTTCTAGATGTATCCTTCAATATTAACGGTTTGTGTAGTGCCAATACCTTCTTAGATGCATATATATGGTAGTGAATTCTTCTTCAAGATATAATGGGGGATCAAACATTTTTTTCCATATCGTATTAGGGATCCTTGTTAGGATCTGATCCTAACCCCTCTTCATGGGTCATTAGTTAGTAGGATATGATTTATATGTAATAAAGGACGACATTAATTAATAAGGCCTAATAAATAAAGGAGAATAAGTCAATGTAAGAAGACCTAATAGAAGCTTCCGCTTCTAGAAAAATATTCCTCTAGAAGTTTCCTTAGAAGGTAGAATTAGTATAAATAAGAGTAGGAGGTATTGGATATTTTTTCTTGGAGATTATTGTAATAGAACTTTGCTCTACTAGAGGTTTCACCCTCAAAGAGTCCAGTGAACATTGTTATCTCTAATAAAGGTTCTCATTATGGTGTTATTATGGTATTGTTCTAGTTATAATCTTACTGTTCCATTACTTCTTGCTAAATATTTATGTTCTACATATTATTATTCATTTGGTATATTGCAAGTGGTATCATAGATCCTTCCTAGGAAGAAACTATGGGGTAATTTTTTTTTCATGGCAGAGATGTATTTCAACGTCTTTAAGCTAAAGAGATTCGTCGTTCCACGCATAAACCCTCGCCCGGGGATTCATACATGCGGGAAATACAAGTGGTACTTAAGCGCACAATGTTGGCCACCCTTGTAACCCTTTTTGGTACCCCTTTGAGTGGTAGCGCATCAGAAAACACCTATATACGGATCAACCTAGATATCCTGAATCCCTCCATAGATACACCAATCGACCACCTAACTGTGATAGTGCCACCGAGAACAACACTCAGGAAGATACTCTCTAGTAACTGGATAGTCGAGTAGTACGACTAAGGGCATGGTCTAGCCTCCTTAGTTGGTGCCCTGAGATATTGGGCTGAGTACTACTGTTGTACCCCAAATGTATATTAGAGAGCTATAACACAGGGAAAACCATTTTTTATAGAAACCTTGAATACCCTAACCCTTGGGGTGGAAACATAAACATAACAGACATGATCTATTGCCGAGAAACTGTGTTTCCTGCATTCTGGTTGCAAAATTCCTACACATTTATTTATGTTAATCATTGTTCCATTTCATCACTGCAGTAATATTTAGATCAGAGTATAACTTTGCAAAACTAAAAAAAAAGAAGAATCCACGGGCCAGGCTGCACCCTTATTTCAGAATTGGTCCATTAGATTCCTCTCTTCATTCTGATAGTAGTGGTACCATTCATTTTTAAGTCCCTTTTTTTAGGTGGACCCAACCCTTTCTAAGACACCCTTATTTACGACCTATCCCATTGCATTCCTCTCTTTGTCTGGATCACCTGGGTACCTATCAATTTTAGGCCCATATTTCTGTCCTGAAACCTCCTCTACTACTTAAGCCTCCAACATGCCTACCACATGCTCTCAGTCCCAAGAAAACTTAGAGGACAAGGTGTCGAACCTAGAACAACAAATGGCCTCCATCAACACCACCTTACAAATTTTCCTTGACAAACAATCCCAAGCTCTGGAGCAGCTCCTCAAGGGTAATAATGTTGATGTCAATGCCAAGGACCCTCAATCTTCCCATTATGAGTATACTCACTCATCCCACTCCCCTTTGGGTTCTCCACCCTCTTTGAATAAAGTGCCCAATGTTAACATGCATAAATTTGATGGGTTCAACCCCACTAGATGGGTTTCTGAAATGGAACAATACTTCTCTCTTCATGAAATTAGGGATGATGAGACAAAACTCCATGTGGGGGGTTTTTTACTTGGATAAAGAATGCTGGAAGTGGTGGAAATGGCATAAGAAATGTTATCTAGGACTACCCAATTGGAACCAATGAAGTGGAATACTTGGGATACATTGTGGAGTGCGAAGGGGTAAAAGTGGACCCCAAAAATATACAAGCTATGCAGGCGTGGCCATGACCCATGAATTTAAAGGGCCTAAGGCGTTTTCTCGGTCTCATAGGCTATTACAGGAAATTTGTCCACCATTATGGAAAATTTTTTAATCCCTTGACCGACATTCTTAAGAAGAATGCATTTCATTGGATACATGTTGCGGAGAAAATATTCCTAGAGTTAAAGAGGACCATGTGCACTACTCTTGTCTTAGATGCTACTGAATTCAAAAAAACCTTTGTGGTGGAATTAGATGCTTCTGGCACTGTTCTAGGTGAAGTGCTCACACAAGATGGTCGACCTATGGCCTTTACTAGCAAAGTGTTGAGTGGTCGCAATCTGGGAAAATCTACATATGAAAAATAAATGATGGCCATTTTCCATGCGATGTACACATGGAGGTCGTGTCATTTGGGGCATCATTTTCAGATTAGGATAGATCACCATAGTCTAAAGTATTTTTTGGAGCAACGATTATCCTCCCCAGAAAAAAAAAAGTGGCTGACCAAAATGTTGGGTTATGATTATGAAATCATATATAAAAAGGGAAAAGAAAATATAGTCACAGGTGCATTGTCGAGGCAACATGAACAGGAAGGATCCCTCTTATCCTTATCCTTACCGGTCCTTGATTGGATTGAGGAAGTACACTAAGAGTGGCTAAATCAACCGACTCTATCCCGATTAATTCATCACCTTAAGGAGAACCCTAATCCTCCCATCGGCTACACTTGGTAGGACAATATTCTCAGATATAAGGATCACTTGGTTCTATTTCCCTCGTTAGAACTCAAGTCGAGGCTCTTAAATGAGTTGCACTCATCAGCTATTGCAGGTCATTCGGGCTTCCAAAAGACCTATTCTCGTGCCCATCATTTTGTTTTTCGGGAAGGCATGAAGAAGGACATCCTTAACTTTGTTACCAAATGTGAAGTGTACCAACGTAATAAAGGTGAAACTATCAAATATCTAGGAGCTCTACAACCCGTACCCATTCCAACTTCTATGTGGACAAACATCTCCATGAACTTTATAATGGGCCTTCCTGTTAAATACATGATCACCTTACATGTTTGGATAAACAAATAAAAATTAATGCATGAAAACTAATGCATTTTTGGACGAGCAAATAAACAAATAAAAATATAAAATATTTATATTATCTAATATTTTAGCTTAAAACCAAATATCATCCCATGCCCATACCCTTATATAGAAAGATTGCTCGATTAAAACTAGACTTTTGATGATAACTATACTTATGATGATTCAATACAAAATGAAAAAAAGTGTTTAACAAGGTAATATATTTTCTGCTTATTAAATAATTTGTTACATTAACATTGATAACTATACTTATGATGAGTCAATATAAAATGAAAAAAAATGTTTAACAAAGTAATATATTTTATAATTTGTTACATTAACATTAAATGTATTATACAAACAGAGCATGATTTCTATCAAGGAAAAATTGTTGCAATGACTATGAACACTCTCATAATGCCTCCCCTCCCAGAGCATGATTTCTATAAGGAAAAATTGTTGCAATAATTTGACTTAGAAAAAAAAAACACTCCATAACGACAAACTTACATGTTTGGATAAACAAATAAAAATCTAATGCATCAAAACTAATGCATTTTTGAACGAGCAAATAAACAAATATATATATATATATAATCTAATATTTTAACTTAAAACCAAATACCATGCCCATGCCCATGCTCATATATAAAAAGATTGCTCGATTAAAACTAGACTGTTGATGATAACTATACTTATGATGATTCAATACAAAATGAAAAAAAGTGTTTAACAAGGTAATATATTTTCTGCCTATAATTTGTTACATTAACATTAAATGTATTATACAAACAGAGCATGATTTCTATCTCTATCAAGAAAAAATTGTTGCAACAACTATGAACACCGGCTACGCAAACATCAGAAAGAGCACGACATCCCATATATGAATAGAATCATAAGCAGATGCCCCAGCAAACCACAAAGAGAAAACGCTACATTTCGGAGACCAATTGCAAACTCTGCCATCCGTTATTAATGAATGGAATCAAGGAAAAGGAAATGTTATATAGTTGTTTTTTTAACTGTTATATGTTTTGGGTTTTAGTTTTTTAGTTGTAATTTATCAACATAAATTTTAAGGAAATATCAATTTTATGTTGTTTAAATTGTATTTTTGAATATATAAATAAATTTCATTTTTTTAAAAACTTTTAAAATTATTTTAATGTTCTTAGGATTTCTTGAAAGTTTTAAATTTTTTTAAATATATTAAATTCATTTATTTATTCAAAAATACAATTTAAATAACATTTCAATCCAACAATAAAACAGTAAAAATAACAAAATAATATTGAAATAATAACATTTACACCATCACTAACAAACTAATCAAAAAACACTTGTAATACCCTCTCCTCTCCTACATAAAACTGCTTCCTTGCAAGCTTCTAATTAAATTTGCAAGCAACCTTCTAATATTATATATATATATATATATATATATATATTCAATTAGAAGGTTGCAAGGAAGGAGACTTCCTCTGTAATTCAATTCCGCAAAAGGAAATAACTATATAATGTAGCCATTTATTTGTTTGAAATTTTTCAAAGCACACTTCTCAATAACATCCAAAAAATTATTCATAATTCTACCCAACCCTAATGAAGCTGTTTGAATAAGCACTCTTATAATGTTTTGGATGAATTATTTCTGACATTTTATGTATTGTTGTTGGTTGTGAGTAAAACCAAAAATTATTGGAGGTTGTTTAATTATTTTATGAAATGGTTTTTTTTACTCATTATATAAATTTGTAAGAAATGATTAATTTTTGTTGTTTAAAATTTATTTTTAAATACAGAAATAGATTTAGCATGTTGAAAGACTTTTAGAACACTTAAATTGTACAGAAATAATTTCTCAAATCTACTGATCTAACAAATTTTCACTTTATTTCTTAAAACATTTAAACTAAACTAAGAAAAACTAATATATCTTCGAAACAATCTTTTATTACATACCGCAGAAAAATCTAAAATCAAGCATGGACTGTAAATCCTAGTTCTGATACATGTAGCAGAACAAATATAAATATTTAAATAATATGCTGGGATATACAAACCCATAACTGACACATAGCGGAGCAAATATTAAATATTGAATGTATCTAAAATTTTGTTCAACACGTAACTGTAGGTTTGCACACTTTGTGCCTGAAATTGTCTACGTGATAACTTCTTTAACACACTGCACGAATATGCAAACCCATATTTGACACATAGCGGAGCAAGTATTAAATATTGAATGTTTCTAAAATTTTGTTCAATACGTAACTACAGGTTTGCACACTTTGTGCCTGAAATTTTGTTCAACACGTAACTGTAGATTTGTACACTTGTGAATACATGGTAACACCTGTAAATACATGCATCGCACTTATGATCGGTAGACGGAACGTGGACAACATGCTGGACATTTCGATCGACTTCCTGATACTGTGCACATAATTAATGATCTTTGTCATGCTAGTGCAGTTACATCGGTTTCGAATCAGGTTATGAAATCTCTCCAGTTGAAGTCGATTGTCCAGTTTCATATCTAGAAGCATATCGAGTTCAATAGTCAACATCAAAGCCAGATAGAGAGCCAATTGTTGGAGTTTCACCAGTGGAAGTCTTCCAAATTGTCTCGGAAATGCTTCGCTTTTAAAATAAGGACATCTAAGATGATGCTGCCACTGTTCTTGCTGATGCATTTGATGCTCTTTACTTAGTAGTGGAACTGAGTGTGTTGTCATGCAGTCAGCCTAAGTACTTGCAGTCCTTTCCTTATAGATTGAAAAGCTGTTCCAGATTATGTTATTCCATCATTGTCCAGAGTTAGAGTCTTAGGGAAGGGAAGGGACCATCAGGGGAAAGTAGCAAGCAGCAGCTGCACTAGCTACTAGGCTTGGAATTTGACGTTCCATAGGACTTTTTGTTTGGTTTTTAAGCGTTTTTGACACGTGGATAGATACAAAATCCGGACATCAACATTTACCTATAGACATAAAAAAATATAAATCAGTCAACATTTACTGTCATAAAAAAATATAAACCCCTCAAATTGAGGTTCCTTTTCATATTTTAGTCATAAACTCATAATTTCCACCGAAGTCGTGGATTTGGACAAATGACCGAAGAAACAAACCCTATTCTTCCTTATTCACCAACATAAGCCAATTCACCCTTAACACCACTACCATATCTACCCCTTTTACCGTTCTCCAGCAAGCACCTTTTCACTTTTATCAAGGATAGGATATCTTATTAGCTTATC
>ML859873.1:0-13052 GCA_009831015.1 Picea engelmannii
TGCCACACTTTTCTTGCCACAGTTTTCCTGCCGAACTTTTTCTGCCGCACTTTTCCTTCCACACTTTTCCTGCTGCAATTTTTTCTCTATCTATAATACCTGCCCAAATAACCTTTCACAAAAATAGATATTCAATGATATTCAAGTGTGATTAAAATAAGAGAGCCTTGCCTCTTATTTATACTTTCATGTAGCATCCCACTTTCCTTATTTTAGGGAGTTCTCCATTAACTTTATTATTTAAATAATTTCTTTTGCAAACACTTGACTTTTGGGGGCTTCTATATGACTCATTAGGGTTCTTCAACTTTATATGGGCATAAATCTCTAACCATGAGGAGTTATGTGACGTTCCATATACCACCGAAAATGGCATGAAAAACATTACCCATCTAGGATAGTGTCACTGAAAAATTCACTGACCTTAATCTCATTATTCCACAATTAAGCATGGGTTCTCTAACCATACTTCTAGGATAACTCAATCTGCAAAGCGTCTTCCCGTGAGGGCTTTCACCATAAGGGGACCGCTTTGGAGTTCATCCATTTGTACTTCTTATCAACCATGACAAGACAATAATGAATCATCTTTACATCAAACAAAATTGGGTCCATTACCCAAACCTTTGTGCTACCGGGATTTCTTCAAGGGTTGAAATCAATGACAACCAAACTTAATCAATAATGCCCTAGTGGCTCAACCAAGCATATAAAGCATATAATCGATTCCAATTTAGATGATCTCAAAATCGCAAGTTTTCACGTTCCAATGCAATATTTAATTTCTCCAATGCAATTAGATTAGTTCCTTTAGCTATTGGGTTATGGCGTCAAAATAAAAAAAAAGGAGCTAGCGATGCTCTCCCCTTCGGGGTGTAACTCCTTTTACTCCGAAAGGCAAGAAAGGTAACTAGGAAGTACTAGGAGGGTGTAAACCCTTTTACTTCTCCTATTAAAACCTTATGAAACAAATTATTCCAAGAAAAAAATGATGGATATGGCGAGGTAAACCCTTGTACTCCCGAAGAAGTCTAGCAAATCACACTTGTAACCAAGCAATGAAGCAACAATAAGATAAATTCCTTACCTAGACCAAGAAACAACAAGATAAACCTTCTTTTACCAAGATAAATCCACCACAAATGCAAGAGAATAGCTCCAAGAGAGGTAGTGCACTACTACTTCCACCAATAGCACAAAGAAACCATAACAAGAGCATAAGAGAGAGAGATTTCCAAAAGAGGGTGCAAATTTCAGTTATGAGTCATCTCACAATGGGAGAGTTATATGAAAAATGAAATAGAGATGATCTCTATTTATACAAATCCTCTAAACATAGTTTGTCCACAAAACTTAGGGTAAAACACAAGAAAAGGGGTCAACAACCCTTATCTTTCCCCTTTACAAAAATATTATTATTTAATTCATACTTTGCACATAAGAGAAACCCTAAAAACATGACATCAACCCCTTCTTGGGCAATGTTTGGAATTTTGGTCAATTCGTTGAGTTGGAGAAGGGAACGTTAGGCCTCAAAAGGCCAATGGTCTTCAATCAATGCATTTCTTCCATGATCCAAGGTATATTTCCTCCAAACCGTGCCAAGTGTCCTTAATCACCACCAAACCCTAGCCCTAATGTGACGTCAAGCCCTCAAAGGTGATGTTTTGGCCTCCTTAGGCAAGTCGATTGGGTGGTAGGGGATAGGTGAGGTCCTCCATGATGTCGTTTAGGCCTCCAAAAGCATGTCTTCATCATTCGACATGTGGGCCCTTGGCATCCAACCTGTGGGATTCAATCCCCATGGAAGCCCAAGCTAGGCTTGTTCTTCCAAAACTGTCCACCAACTAGGTCCTACAAAGACAAATGGATACGCCCTCCAAGGATCTCAAGTCAAATGCATCATGGTGAGTAGATCAAATCAATAAAAGAGCCATCTAAGCATGTACATCCAAACTACCTCATCAAAATATACCAATGCTCAAAGACCCTATGCAATTTGTCAAGCTTAGGTATGGGAGGGTTGACAAAATGACCTATTGGGTGAATCATACCTCAAGTTTAGGGGTGTTTCCCGAGGGGACCTCCTTCTAAGTCATGTGGATGAGGTTTCATAGATGGGGGGAAGATTTTTGGGCATGGGGTTCTTGACATACAAAGGGTTTTAGTGTCTCACTTATGGGTGCCTTTGTAGAGGGTGTGCTGCACCTTCGTTTTCAATGCAACCTTTTTCCAAGCCCATTTATTGCATTTTGTTATTGTAATAATCTTCTAGGTTGAAGCCAAGGTGGGGCTTCTACCTAAGCATGAAAAAATATGCCCACCTTGACTTTACCCTGGTCACATCATGCTTCCCCAAGTTGAACACTTGTGTGGGGCTTCTACCTAAGCATTAAAAATAGTTCCCACTCATGCTCCACCTTTGTTGACATTTTGTTATTAGTTTTTTTTCATGGGTCCCATTAGTTTCTTATGAGAGACATTTCATTGTCCTTGGGATCCCTGGGCAAGCATCTAGAAGGTTAATGATTGCATTTTATCTTTTTCCAACCATAATCCTTTGGGTATTGAACTCCTTCTTCCCATGAAATGAGGGACAACCCCTTCTTGGGTCAGTACACCCAAAAATCCCAAAAGGAGAGGAGATGAGGGGATGAAGTGTGGAAAGTGACAAGTATGGTCGAGAATGGCACGATGACTTGTCAAGAGGACCTCCTAGTAGCAAACCTATCCCTAAGGGTAACCTACTTACTACGACGCAATGTCAACCACCAAAGTGAAACATGGCAAAGAGCATAATGTCCAAGCAAACATTACATAATCAAAAGTAGTAATAGATGCAACAAACTCAAATGCCTCAAATATTGAAATGACACTCACCATAATACCTGGCTTGTACCTCATGGAGAAATACTCAATGTCTTCTGGAAGCTAGTTGATGTGGTGGATACTGTCGTGATGAAACTTGAGCTGTGGTGATGAGGTGGGTCTCTGTCTATGCAAGTGGACACTGCTAGTCAAGCTGTCTCTCAGTACTATATGTCTGCAACATGAGGGCCTTTAGACATCATATCCTTAGTTATCCCTAGAAGTTGGGGATAACACGACATAAACCATTCAACTATGAGACCACCAACTGAGAATCTAAAAAAACGTGAAGTCTAAAAAAATGTGAAGGCATCGAATGTCATGTGATGAAGCATCTCATAAAATCTCAATAACGACGCTATATTAGACAACATTTTTGGTAGTTGCGCTGAGACACACACCTCCAATAGACACTAGCTGGCTAGTAGGTGAATAAATCACCCAAGCTGTAGAAGCCAAGTTCCGAGAATGGCGACTGGCATTATCCACGTATCCAATATAAACTGACGATTCCTCGGGCATCTGCCACAAAATAGAAGCACAATAATCACTAACGCGCAAAGACACAAAACTACTAAGAAAATCTATGTAGAAAAATAAACATTATTTACAAAAGGACTAGTACTCGAGCCGTGAGGCTCAAGCATAATACTTTTTAAGGTAGATCCCATATTTGGGATCTAACAACACATTCCCCTCAAAATGTACTAGCTCATAAGATCCCATCTCCAACACCCTTCACACGATCTATGGATCGTACCACATGGGGTTGAACTTGCTTTCCCCCAGGGCATCCTCATCCTGGTCATAAACTAAAGCAAGGTCTCCTTCAGAGAACACCCTAGGATGAAGAGACTTGTCACACTGAGACTTGACTCTTTTCTTATGTGCTTCATTTTTCATTGACACATCTTGATGTTTCTCATCAAGTTGTTCAAGGTAAATGAGACATTCTTCAAGCTGAGTCGTATCCGGGAGGAGCTCGACAACTATCTTTAGTGAAGGGATTTCACACTCAATCGACAAGACTTCCTCAAATCCATGGATGAGTTGAAAAGGAAAGAAACCCATTGCAATATTAAATGAGGTTCGGTAAGCCCATAATTCCAGATAAAACATCAAGTGCCAATTTGTTTTGGTTGTGTTGATCATTCTTCTCAATATTGTTTTTAAATATTTCTTGACTGCTTCAACCTGACCATTATGATGAGGATAGTAGGGAGACATATGATCCTGCCTAAAATCTAGTTTTGATGCTAACTCTAACATCATGTGGTTGTAAAAGTGACTTCCATGGTCAGTGACAATCTCCCACGGAACCCCAAACCTAGCAATAATCTGGTTGAAAATGAAAAGCACTGCAGTTTCACCATCATTCACAAATGTCAGTATGGCTTCAACCCACTTAGTGAAGTAGTCCAAGACCACTATGATTTAACTATGCCTCCTAGATGAGGTTGGGTGGCATGTCATAAAATCTACCCCCCACTTGATGAAGGGGTTGACAGTAATGACAAGAAACATGAGAGCATGGTGCACGCTCATATTCTTTGTAAAAACTTGATAAGGATGGGATTTCTTTATTGCCTCAATACAATCCTTAAAGATTGTAGGCTAGAAATACCTAATGCATAAAATTTTCTAGGATGTTTCCAACCTTGATAGATGACCACCACATGCTCCACGATGACAATCATTTAATACTACTTCCGCCTCTTCATGAGTGAGGCAACGAAGGAGGATCGAGTCTACCCCTCGTCGATACAATGTGTCGACGCTAATGAGATAACTTTTAGCCATATGACAAATCCATCGTCACTCATCTCGTGAATAATGCGGGTGAAACTTCAAATTTTGGATATATATAAGGATATCTTCATACCAAGGGTCAGAAAAAGAGACGAGGAAGATGTGCTCATCAAGGAATGAGTCGAAGACCTCGCCCTCCTCATTCTCAACTGAAAACACTGACATTAATTTGATGAAGACCAAATATTTCTTATATTTGGCTGAGGCAAAATCCAAGTCGAATTCTTGAAGCACCACAATCTATTTGTTGTACTTCCCGCTGACAATTTTATGAGTCAAAACATATTGAAATGGATTCACAACGACGAAGACAATTGTCTTACACAATAGAATATAATGACGAAGACGTTGGACAACATGAAATGTGTTGAGTCTCCATTTTGACACTTCTAATGACCTATATTACCCTCTATTTAAGCCTATTCTACCTATGCAATGAGTATACAATTCACTGTTTCCTCCATAAATACACTTGATGACCTTGTTCATGTGCATAGAGAGGTAATATATGATTAAGGCATGGTTTTTTTAGTTTTCTTGAGTTAAAATGATTAAATGTTTGATTTTATAGGATCCTGATCATTTAACTCTTAAACAATATTGATATGGTACCAAAAGACTCGCACAACATTGATCCAGTACCAACATATTCTCACAACATTGATCCAGTACTGTCTGGGTGCCTATTCTGGTACCAACACATGTCTGTGCTATTTCGGTACCCACACTCTGCATCCATTCTTGTACCCACACTCTGCGCTATTCCGGTACCTGCACTCTGCATTATTCCGGTACCCGCACTGCGCTATTCCAGTACCAATACACTTTGTGCTATTCTGGTACCATTTTTTCCCATTCTGGTACCTTCCCTTTGCACCTAATCCAATACTCATATTTGTGACTATGTGTATTCTGATACCAAACCCTTGTTTCCAGAATTCACTTGTTGAATGAGTATGTTGATGGAGATTCGAAGAAGTCAGTTGGATCGAAGTTTCAAAATCATTTTTCTAGATCACGATAGACTTCATCACTCATGCACTTCGTGTCATGAGGATGAAGTCCATCCCTAAAGATTCGATATGAATTTCCAAATGTAATATTTTAAAAACTATCTGATAATTATCCTTAGCTCTTGATAGTAATGAATCACCTTCTTTGTAAGGGATGATGTATAGGTGATAGAGTACGTATGAATGTAATGAAGCAAGTCGTAAGAACCAGATGATGAATATTGTTTTGATGTACGAGATGATGAGCTGTTGATTCAATTTACAAGCTGAAGGAATACAAATGAGATGTTGTGCAATTTCTGGGTATGATTAGATAGTCTTAGTCTGTGATTGTTTTAGAGGTACCTTGTTGGTTCGACAAGGGCCCACCATCCCAACTAAGGTAAACCTCCTTGTACATGATTTGTGTGATTGTGTGAGTGTGCACATTTAACAGTTGTGTTCTGTCAATGATTTCAAATGCATTTTAAATATCAAACACAAAATTGCTTTCTTTTGAATTAGTGTGAGTAGTTAGTTTCCTTTCTATTTCTGTAGGGTAACATTTAAGAATCTGATGTGTGGGATTGCTTAACAAAAAAATATTGTTATTCTGAGTTTGAGATAGTAGTGTTCTTAGTGGGTACAAGAACAATAGGACTTCATATTTTACCTTCATGTTCCATAATGAAGCCTCTCAATTACATTGACTATTTTTTGTACTACACAGGTTTGATTGGAGTGAATAGAGTTATGATTGCTTTTTGTCTACGAGTGAATTGTTGATTACTATTTTCAATTTCTACAGGGAACAAGATCTAAGTTCATCTCTTCATTTCACAAGCCCCTAATGAACATACTTGTCACCTAAGAAAGAACCTTTTGATTCACTGTTTGCTTGAGAAGTTTTGTTATCAGTTTTCTCTTCTAAGTTTTAAGTTGTGTGAAGCATTTAGATATCCTAAAACATAGTGTTAATTATTGTTAGTTTAGTTTCTCTAGAAGATAGAATCAAAGTTCATATTTTCCTTTCATGAGCCATCAATGAACAGGTCCATCACCTAAGCAAGAACTTTATATTGTATGTTTGTTTATGAGTTTTTCTTTCTAATTTCTGAATTGTGTGAAGAGTGTTATCTTTGAAGTGTGAAAAAATAGTATTTTGTTATTGATGGTTTTCTTGATTGAGATATACTCATCAGACATAAGAACCTGTCTATTATTGACACATATAGTGAATCAAATCTAATGATTACGAATCCCGGTCGATAATTTATGTTTGGTAATATATTATGCAAATAATTGCACCAACAAAATGTTTCTAAGGCTAGTTTCTCTACGTGAGAGTACTTAACCTCGAGACCTAACAAAGCGCGACTCAAGTAGTAGATGAATTGCTCTTGGAGCTTATCATATTCTTGCACCAGAACCATGCCAAATGAGGATTCGACTGCTGCCAAATATAACAAAAAGTATCGATTATAATCAGGGGGACTTGTAACACCCTGTTTCCCCCAGTCTGTAAAAATAACTATATTGGCCAAGAACTATGGAAAACTCCAAGATGTGAATGTGTGATTTGACGAACCCTGTATAAAGGGTCGATGAATATAAATAATGTGTGAATAGATGTTGCATGAATGTTGGGAGGGGGATGTGCTGAAAAAGAGACCATGATGCCTGATGAAAGGTAGTGGAAGGCACCTGGAATGGTGGCGTTAACTTCCACTGAACCAATACCGTATTGGACTTTATTGGCTCAAAGACCAAAGCTTCTCTCTGGCCTTGGAATGAATTATTCATCAGGATGGTAGGTGGGGAGGCTCCTCATGAGTTAATGAGGGGATGGGGGCGAACCGCCCATCCGTAGAAGCCCTCAGAGTTGACCACTGCTGGGGAATTCGCGCCACACATGACCTTGCAGGACAAAGCAAGAAAGGAAGTGTGGGGAGGGAGTGCAGAACAGGGGGAATCGTAGAAGGAGAACCAGAAAAACTCTGAAAAATATAGTGAGTCTTGAGCAAAGGAGAAGGAGATTAACCTTCGTCCGAGACTTTCGACGAGCGGGAAGTAGGAGACTTAGTCTCAAAGCCTCGTGGTCTAGCTCGGGGGTGGCTAGTGGTAAATCCGTTGGGAGTTGTTGAGCCCATGGTTGGGTGGAAACGAGCACCCCTCTCAGCAGTTGCATTACACTTGGTGTTTTCTGATAAGTATTTACGTCCTGTATCTTAAATTGGATATTCCTAGAATGCATGTTCATGGTTGTATCCTCATAAATGGTTTCTGTATAGAAGTGTTTGCCTGGTGTTTTGATCAGAAATGGTGGGTGCATGCTTATACTCGTATGACTATAGTCGGTTCATCTAAACACACACACACACACACACACACACACACACACACACACACACACACACACACATTGAACAAGATCAGATCTCGAGTTCGCTCTCGAGAGATTTTCCCCATTTACTTAACTCCCGCGATGCCCTGGTTGGATTTCCCCGAAGGCACCTCCTTCCGGGAAAGTTCCCTCACCATACAAAGAGGAGTGAGTTTCTTGAAAGGACTACCATTTTAGTAAGTCCATGAATTTGTTTCATCCCTGTCATTGAAAGTAGCTTAGCGAGGATACCTCTCGGCATTTCGGTGTTTCGGCACCCGGGAATCCTAAGGGTTAGTTTCCTTGTATTCGCCATACGCGAAATCTTGATGTGGGAAACCCCGAAATGATAGAGCGTTAATAGATTTTGATGTTTCGGCATTTCGGCACCCAGGAATCCTAAGGGTTGGTTTCCTTGTATTCACCATACGTGAAATCCTGAAGTGGGAAACCCCAAAATGATAGAGCATGGATATATTTTGATGTTTCGACATTTCGGCACCCAAGAATCCTAAGGGTCAGTTTCCTTGTATTCGCCATACGTGAAATCCTGATGTGGGAAACCCCGAAATGATAGAGCGTGAATAGATTTTGATGTTTCGGCGTTTCGGCACTCGGGAATCCTAAGGGTCAGTTTCCTTGTATTCGCCATACGTGAAGTCCCGATGTGGGAAACCTCAAAATGATAGAGCGTGAATAGATTTTGATGTTTCGACGTTTCAGTACTCGGAAATCCAAAGGGTCAGTTCCTTGTATTCGCCAGTTGCGAAATCCCGAGGTGAGAAACCCCGAATTGGTATAGCGTGGCTAAAGTTTGGTGTTTCGGCGTTTCGGCACCCAGGATACCCAAGTGCAAGACCTCTTGTCCTCGCATATCATGAAGTCCTGACTTGCGGAACCCCGAAATGAAATTAGCATTATATATATATATTTCGGCGTTTCAGAGTTTCGGCTCCTGGAAAATCAAGTGCGAGCTTTCTTGTCCTCGCATATCGCGAAATCCCGATACGTGAAGTCTCAGTAGGTGAAAGCTCGAAGCGGCTTGATGTGAATAGGATTTCAGGTTTCGGGGTTTGAAGAGTCAAAGAACTTGACTCCCTTGCATTTCGAACTCTCGGTTTTCGAAGTCTTGAAATGCGAAAGACGACTCTTGGCTTAACCCGGGGTCACAACTGATGGACATATGGAAGTGAATCCCACACTTGGTGCGTGAATTGTACACAACGGGTTTTCAATGAAAGAACCAGTGAATTGGTTTGGTGAAGGTCCTGATTGGAAGAACTAGCCAACGCTAGAACCTCGTAGGGATTCAAAAACTCTGTCCCTCAATAATGAAGGAGAAAGAAAAAGGTGAAAAATCTTATTTCTCGTAGTGGGTGTGTTACAGGACTCAACAAAGGAGTCAAAACTAAGGATTTCTTTAATGTGTCAAAAGAATGTTCATCCCAACAGAATGGGGCCCATTTCTTCAAAAAGTGCATGTAGCCTTTCGTGATATTGGCATAGTTAGGTACAAACCGTCGAAGGAAATTTGTCTTTCCTTGTAGTATTTGAATTTGTCACATTGTAGGCGTGGGAGGCAACTGAGTGATTGCCTCAACCATTAAGGGGTCAACCATGATCCATTTCGTCAAAATGATGAATACCAAAAGACATCCAAAAGTCACACAAAAAATCCACTTATGCATATTCAATCAGATTCGGTAGTAACGAAACCTTTTGAAAATGAGGCAGAGGTGTAACAGATGTTGAGCTCTTTTTCACAAATGAGCCGTAAGATCATCCAAATAGGCCTCCACTATATGCTTCAAATCATGGAAGTAAAACATCGTGGCTGGTTGAAACATGGTGCCAATGTTTTTAAGGCCAAAAGGCATCTTCTTATAAGCGAAAGTTCCCAAAAAACCATCCATAAACAAAAATATTTCACTTCCCGCGCACTCATCTAAAATCTGATCGATAAATGACGTCAAAAATTTGTCTGTTGGACAAGATTTTTTCAAGTCCCAGAAATCCATACATAGACGAATCATGCCTTGCTTCTTATTAACCAAAACCGGGTTGGAAACCCATTTTGTCAAAGGAACTGGATAGATGAATCTGACTTTGAGAAACTTCTCTACCTCGACTTTGATCACTGCTGCCTTCCTAGGATTTATTGGTCGCAAATTTTGTCGAACCAGTTTGACATTCTCATAGGTTCGAATCTCGTTTTGAACTATCTGAGGATCGATCCTAGGAATATCCTCATATGACCAAGAAAACAAATCTCGAAATTATTTAAAGAGCGTCGTATACTGACAAATCTTGTCTTGAGAGAATTCCACTCCAATAAATATGTTTTCAACGACATCGGGGTTCTTAGAAATGTTAATCGGGACAATTTTCGATATATTTTCCATGTTCCCCTCAGTGTAGACATCGTGTCTGGCCAAGGGGGTTCACCGTCCGATCAACACTCTTACTCACAACTGAATTAAATCCTCCCTTTCCATACGACTGATATCAAGGAGGAAATACAATCTATGATGCATATTCTCTCATGGACTTTCAACTCCAGTCATTGCCTCAATGATAACTTCGTTTGAGGGAAAGAGAGTGTCAAGACAGTGTTGGTAATTTGAATAATTTTGAGCCTAGATAGGCTTCGGAAAAATATCATCCCCCTCTATTAATGAAGGAGTTTGATAGGGATTTGCAGTGGCCCGCTGAATAGCTTGGTAAGAAACCTCAAATGCAGGCAAAGGTACAACCATCCCAGTGTTAACGTGGTGTCGACCCACATCACATGACGAGAGTAGCATCCAGAGATCATGTAAATATGATGTTCTAAATGAAACAACTCTCGAAGTGAAATCTGGTGGACTCGAATTTTGATAGCACACCGAGGTAGACCGAAGATACAAAATTGGTGCAGAAAAATCAAAAGATCCCATGAGAGAAGGATACATCCCATAATCGGTACTCTTAGTTTCCGACTGAGAGTTTTAGATCCATGAAACTATGGACCCCAGGTTATACATGGCCTTATATAACACGAAACACTGATGAGACGACAACTGTCATGGAATAAGACCAACTCCTCCCAAGTAACAAGTTATAGTCGAGCGACATGTCAACTACTTCAACCTCTACATAGACAAATTTTCCTCCTAACCTGATCGGACAAGAAGAAATAAGGCCATGGGGTAGGAACGGTCATCCATCAAAATCCATCAAGAGAGTCGGGAAAGGGGTAAGCTCTGGAGAACCAAAATCTTTCCAACAGGACAAGGACATTACGCACGTAGAAGCCCCTTCATCAAGAACTGTCCTCTTGATCAAACGATTATTAGAAATGACGTTGATATGGAAGGCCACATGATGGGAAGATGAGGCTTTACATCAATGGCATCAAACTTCATCACGAGCTGATTAGCATAATCAACGACTCTTATGACAGACAACAACACAACACGTTGCACGAGGCAAATTTGGAGTACTTCCAAAGTAGACATTGCACATGGGGTTTAAGCCAAGTATTCGATGATAGAATAGTTGGGGGTGACTCTTGACTTAGGGTTGTTCATTGTTTGTTTGTATACAACTTTAGGTATGCACAACACTGTCTATTTCTCATGTTTCTCTATGTGTAGAGGCACCTGATCCTCTGAGACCTTTTTTCCTTTGTCTGTCGACTCTGGGTTACTATAATCACGATTTCGAGTTTTCAAGTCGATGGTATGTAGCTTCTTATGACTAAGAATTCTCACGACTCCATCATATCCATCGGTCTAGGGTGCAATTGACGTGCCCCCTTATTGGTGGCGGTTGGAATAACCAACCTACAAGTTCTACCCTTATGGGAAAGGGTTGCTCAACACAACATATTGTTGTTGTTGTTGTTTCAACTTCATAAGGTGATGGGCTTCTTCCATTTGTAGGCATTGATGTGTAAGATGATCATCCCCAGAAAGCTTACAAGGGAAATTCACCTTCCTTTTTTCATCGTTTTCCCTCTCATCATTCTTATCATATTTTTTATTATTGCCCCCGCCACCTTTCTTACCCTTGCCTTTCTTGTCTCTGGGATGCTGAGGGCCTTTTTGAGTATTCAAATGCAAAAAATGTACATCAGATAACTGGGTGGCGAGGGTGGTCGAGCCAGGCGCGAGACCAGCCATAAACTCTTGGATAACCAAGTTCTGCCTCTGGTTTGTGACTAGATTCATGACTTTACTTTGTGCAGAATAATGCCATCAGATTGTGGAGCTGACTTTGGATTTTCCAAGTCGGGAATTGACCTCAACGCATCTGGCATAATCTCATAGAGCATTCCATATTGAGAGTAAATAATCTCTAACTGTTGGGCCCTAAAGATCGCTTGCTCTTCCGAAAATACTCCCAAAGTTGCAATGTCCTTTGAAATGTACGGGAGTAAGGATTCCAAGAACCACTCAAGGAGAAATTCTAGTGGAATTGTTTCTTTTATCAAGCTCTTTCGTCTCCTCGATTCCCGAATGTGATCGGAAATGTGTGTAGCCTTGTATCGTTCAAAGTTGGCGAGCATTTCTGTACTGGCATCATATCGAACGTGGAGTTGGAAGTGGTTAAGGAACACCATGGCTAAGTCACCAAACATTGTGTATTTCACCCTTTCTAGTTCTATGTACAACTTGGAAGTGCCTCTAGTGAGAATGCATTGCAAAAGACGCAAGCGAATCGAGTTGCCATTAAATGAATTAGACGAACACCACAAATGGAATGTCGTCACATGGTCCTGTGGATATTCACCACTTTTCCCTTCGAATTTGGGTATGTCCGAAGGTAACTTGGTTGGGACTGCAGGTCAAATAGGTTCATGAAAAATAGGGTCATTCATTAACTTGGATAGGTCTGGAAAATGTAGCGTTGCCAGAAATGGTAGCTTAGGATGCCAGATTAATTGATTAGCTGCCTGAAAAGAGGACCCTTGATTGTAACTGGCACTAGGTTTCTAGAAAGAGTTCATAGAAGGACCG
>ML859875.1:14619-33796 GCA_009831015.1 Picea engelmannii
AGATAAATCTCATTATTTAAATCGAATATATAATCACAACATTTATATTTTGATGAAGCAAATGATAGATGGTATTTATAATATAAACCTCCTACACATCACAGATCATTTAATCTAAAGATATCAGACCTGCACATGTAACATGATAAAAACCCATAAATAACAACATTATAAACAAAAGGATAAAGACAAAATGCATATATGTCATTCTATTAAGTTTTTGGAATCACTTGTCCATTTTGTAGTCCTGGAAGAAATTTTTTTGATCGTAGACTTTAAAGATTGGAAAAATTAATACATAAATGATAATAATTAACCATGTATTGATAAAAAAGACTAAAGCTATTTAAATCAATGCATAATCAAATATTAAAAGAATATGAAGATATTATAATGAAACTAAAACCATTTTACTTATAGGACAAAAGCCATTAAGCAACCTGAAATTCCATATTCTTCTTTGAAAATATTCGTCCATTCTCCCGAAGATTCCAACCATCCATTACTCCATTTGAAAAGAAATAAAAAGTTAAAAAAAACAATAATATACAAAAGATAAAGGATTAAAATCCTCCTCTCAAATTCTTGGATCCTCATGGCTCTGATCTTTCTCATATATTTATAAAATGAATGAACAGTCTGGGCGTCACTATTAATTTCCGCCACCTGAAATTTGCCTCTAAAAGAGACCCAATTATATCTCAAATCATGAATTTGTTTGAGAAAATCCCTACGCGGAAGGTAAATGGCTCCATTTTGGTTCTGGGTTTTCAACCGTTTCTTCTAATTCCTCACGGTTTGGCTGCAATCAGTTCTGCAAAATCTTTTGTCTGATCTTGACGCCTTTCCAAATTTTATCTGTTGTTGCTCATAAAATTATTTGTAGCAATCCAAAATTATTTTTGGATCAATCATCTTGAACGTATTTGGATAATAAAATCAAGCCATGATCAGATCCATATCAAATATTTGATAATAGAAACCTGTGAAACAAAAAGAAACCTAAATTATTAACCTAAAAATTGTGAATAAAACAAAATCTAGAAAAATAAAAAAATGAATTTAAACTAACTATAACTTATAAACAAACATTGTTTATAATTTGTTTTCAAATATGATCTAGAAGCTTCAAGTTAATGGAGAAAACATATTAATTTTAGTTTTTTTTTACAAAATTAAACAAATGATAGATAATTCTTTGATTATTATTATTTTGAAATGAGATGCAAAATGAAAAAAGAATTAAATTAATTAATATCACCAAATGATTTCATGAAAATGAGAAACCAACCAAGATATTATTTGATAAAGTATTGACCACATTATTCAAAATAGTCAAACTTGCTAATGAGCAAAATAATGAACACATAATCATAATTTAAACGAAAGTAAATATTTGATAAAAATTAATGTTTTTGTTTAAATTGAGATTTTTATGCTCGTTTCTAACTTTTAACATATACTCTTGTAATAAATGTCTCATACTAAAGTGAATGTTTTAAGTTTGTCTCAAAGCAAGCCAAGGAATGGAACTATTTGAAAAGGTTGATTCTGTAGCTCATTATAATTATCAAGATTTTAACGGGGGGGGCCCTTTAAATTTTGTAAAAAATTTAGGGGGAGTTGTTGGGGCCCAACACAAGGTGGATGCAATAGTTCAATTGCCTCCCCCGTGCACCATACCTCAGCTTCAGAGTTTGCAAGGAAAGACGAATTTTCTACGACGTTTCATCGCAAACTATGCCGAGATCACAAAGGGTTTTTTGCATTTATTGAAGAAGGACATTCCTTTTCATTGGGACGAAGCTGCTCAACACTCTTTCGCATTATTGAAAAGCACCCTCATATCAACCCCTTTGCTTCGGCCACCCAATTATAATAAATATTTCCTATTATACTTGGCCGCTGCAGAGTCGACCATCGATATGGTCTTAGTTCAGGAGAACGAGTTACTCTCAGAAGACGTGATTTATTACCTGGGCTAAGGCCTAGTTGGACCGAAACTAAATTATTCCCATATCGAAAAAATTACGTTGGCAACAGTTCATGCCATCCAATGGTTCTGTCATTCTATTTTGTTTCGCAAGACCACCGTCATTGCCGTTGTGAATCCATTTCAATACGTATTGACATGACGAGTCATCGACAGAAAAATCATTAGATGGATAGTTATCCTCCAGGAATTCGACTTGGAATTCGTTTTGATGAAATCCAAAAAGTCGATGGTATTCATGGAACTCATATCAGAACTTCCAGTCGAATCAGGTGATGTTATACCCGACGAGTCGCCTATTACAGGAGACATGTTTTTGATTGCTTCTTTTGAACCCTGGTATGGAGATGTGCTTGTTTACCTCCAGACTTTGAAGTGTCCTGCCTCGGCTTCTCGTGATGAGCATTGCCGTATATGCCATCAGGCTAAGAATTATCTCATACTCGAGGACACATTGTATCGTCGAGGTGTAGACTACATCCTTCATCGATGTCTCACTCATGAAGAAGCATAAATCGTTCTTAACGATTTCCACACTGGAGCATGTGGCGTTCATTTGTCTGGGTTCACAACAACCCAAAAGATTCTACGAGCCGGTTACTTCTGGATGACATTAATCAAAGATTGTGTTGAATCAGTCAAGAAGTTCCACTTGTGTCAGATCTTCTCTCGGAAATATGAGGGCACACCCTACTCCCATGTTTCCTGTTATTACCATTGGTCCCTTCACTAAATGGGGGATTGATTACACTACATGCAACCCCCCTTTAGCAAGGGGGCACCACTATATCATTGTAGCAGTAGACTACTTCACCAAATGGGTCGAAGCTATGCCAATGTTCAAAGATGGCGGGGAGACAAACACTCTCTTTTTGTTCAACTAGATAATTGAAAGGTTCGACATCCCGAGAGAGATTGTCACTAACCATGACAGTCACTTTTAGAACAAAATGATGACTGAGTTAACATCAAAGATTGGGTTGAGGAAAGAACATTCATCACCTTATTACCCCCAAGCAAATGGTCAGGTGGAAGCTGTAAATAAATCTCTTAAAACCATTCTACAACGAATGATCAATTCGGCCAAGTCAAATTGGCATTTGATGTTGTATTCGACATTATGGGCTTACCGAAAATCTGTTAAGACTGCAACTATTTTCTCACCTTTTCAACTCGTTTACGGGCTGGAAGCAGTCTTGCCTATAGAATGACAGATCCCATCGTTAAAATTGGTCGTACAGTTATTGCCAGATACTTCACCACTTGAAGAATGATTACTATACCTCGAACAACTCAATGAACAGCGTAGTGATGCAGCCTTGTCTAACGAGGCTCACAAACAGAAAGTCAAGTGTCAGTATGATCAGTCCGTTCGTCCTCAGATTTTCTCTGAAGGTGACCTTGTCCTGGTCTATGACCAAGATAAGGACCCCCTGGGGGCAGGAAAGTTCAAACCCATGTGGTTCAGACTTTTCATCATGAAAGAAGTACTACCGAAGGGTGCTTATCGTCTAGTGGAATTTGAGGGAAATGTTTTGGCAGAGCCTAGAAATGGGCTCTACCTCAAGAAGTATTACTCATAGGTGGTTCTCCTTGGGTGATTTTTTGTAATATATGTATAGTCTTTGTACTATTACTTTTTGGGTTTTTGGTTTTATGGACGTGTCATTTTTTGATGACATCTTCTTTACTATGGTAGATGTCAAGTGAATCAGAGGTGTTCATTGGATTCACGGACGGAGCTATCCGACACACTTGGAGGCTTTCCTCCACAGCTTGGGTAATTTTCACACCTCAGGTCCAGTTTCTATCTTCAGGAGGTATATGTTTAGGTGACACCACAAACAATGTCACCAAATATAGCACAGTTATTGAGTTACTTTGTGACACTTTGTCACTTGGTATCTCTCACCTCCGGGTCTATTTAGATGTTCAACTCGTTGTGTCTCAGTTAAATGGAGTTTACCGTGTTCATGACCCTACTCTACACCGATGATTCCTTAGGGTACGTCTCTTAGAATGAAGCTTTGATTATATTACATATTTTCATATTCCTAGGAGATTAAATCAAGTTACAAATACTCTAGCTAATCAAATATTAGATTGACATCTTGCACACATGTAAGAAAGACACACACATGCACATGTAAATACATTTGTAAAATAGATGTAATCCATAAGACATAAAAAGACATAAAAATCCATATATAATATCAAAAATATCAGAGTACATGGGTGGGTTCAAGCACCTCAAAAATACATCTAGTAGAAAGTCACGGGGCTTATGCCCTCAAAAATATACAAGTAGTGCCCTCGGCACGTAAGCTGTCCAGCCTAACTAAGGACGGAGCCTGTTGGTCCTATTACAATGATCAACAACGTTTGCCAAACGCTGAAAAAGATGGACCCACGTCCGTGGTGCCCCCACTACTTGAGGCTACATGGATGGTGACATATCCTCGATCTATTCCATGGGGACTGTGCGAGTAAGCGAGGTAAAGTTCCGCTCTACCCGTCTCAAAACTCTCTCAGCCTCACTGGCTGGAGGTCCCCCTGCTGCTACTGGTCCTCCAACTGTAGCTAGTCCTGCCTATGGTTGTGGACGTCATCTGTTCCTCGCGAAGTCTGCTGGATGCACTGGACCCACATCTGCACATAACACATACTTAATTGTCAGATACTCTGGTATATACCAAAAAGTGATATATATAGAAACAACATAAAAATTAAATAAATTTGAAAAAGAAAGAAAAACACAAAGCAAACTTACCCATTTCTCCTCACTGCTCTCCGGGAGGTACTAGAATCTCAGGATCTCTCGAGAAGTCGATCCTGGCATAGGGGTAGTCCTCTATAACCCGAATCTGTCATGCCCACCAAGCAAAAAACTTGTCATCAAAGGCCTCAATGGTCCTTCCCCCCCTGTTGCAGCAATAGCGCTGCCCATCTGCATAGTGCGGGGTGAGAGGCCTCATGCCCTCAGATCGTCTCTCTAGGAATAAGACCTGGTACTCTCTCAAATAAGAAAGCACAAAGGATTGTCCCAAATCCAAAGTTCCTATGCCTCCACATATGACACTCTGTCAACTGCCTCTTCATGCAGTCTAGCAATGTGTTACTCCAGTCAAAGATTTGTGCATTTAAGCACTGAATCGCACAGTTCATGTGTGCCCGAGAGGCCTGATGTAGAGCCGCAGATCCAGTGATCTGCCCAATAAGAAAAACTATCACTTTCAATGATAGGTCAAAGATCTTTCTTAATGACACCTACGTGCCCATATTGTTGGTACCGTCTTCATAGTGAAGTCCAATCAACTCCGCTATGTTGAGAGGCCCAGAAGGAAAAGTGCGGAAATTGACTAGTTCCCCTCTCCTTGAGAGGCCAGTCAAAAAGTATATGTCCTTAGTCGTTGGAGTCAACAATTGACCCTCAAGCATGAAGGCCTCTACGTCAGGGTTCCAGTAGTCAACCAAGCCGTTTAGTAGCCTAGGTTGTGCCCGCATGAAAGGAAAATGAAATTTTTTTATCAAACGACATTGCGTTTATGCGGCAAGAGAATTAGGATCCCCATCGACCAAAATATCAATGTCCTCATGCTCCCTTTCTCTCTAGTGAACATACATCCTGTAGTTTACAAGTTTTGGAGAAATTAGCCCTTGCATTTATTTTTTATTTTTTCCACATCTTAGAGGGTACACACGAGCTATAATGCACACAGTCACATGTGCACATGTGTAGTCTTTCCTTTGCACGCGTTCACATGTGTGCTGTCCTAAAAAAACCTGCAGATACATAGGGCCAACCTTTTTAAGGTCGACGCCCCCTCAAAAAACAAAATAAAATGCATAAAGGAAGAATGGAAATGCAAGGGGGGTTAGTATGTACTTACTTGGTCCAAGCGGAAGTTCGTTTCATCCACTGAAGCTCCCAGAATCAATTCTTTTCACAAAGGGGTATTTTTGGTTTTTAGTCAATTTCTCAATTTGCAATAGTGATAATGAGCTGTCAGCTTCTATTTATAGACATTTTTGGCCACTTTTTGTCAAATTTTGGACCCTTTTGTCATTTTTTCTAAATTGAAAATCATTTAGTATGGTTCAAGAATTTTCTATGGATTGTTACAGTAATTGTTACTTTGGGTATTGGGGAATTTTTTTGAGATTTGGGTGTTTTTAAAAGGTCCTTTGGTAAAAAGTCATATTTTCCAACTTATTGCATTTAAGTTAGGATTCCATCCCTACTTTCTGCGTTTTGTTGTCTTTATCACTACACCATAGGATCGATCCCACCGATTTGTGACACAGAACCATCAATGCTTCTTTAGAAGTGTTGTATTTTAGTGGTAGAGCCTTCCTTAACATGGATGCCCTAGGTAGATCCTGGTTGCATTTTGGTGTCCATGCCGTCACTAATGACCATAGGCTTAGGAGTCCTTATTAGTTTATCCTGATTATGAGTTTGAGCCTCATTTGCATGATGCATTATCACTCTTGACCTCACCCTCGGGATTCCCAGAACATAACAGGTCTTCTTTAAAGCCCTTTTCAGACCCTCTAAAAATGAAAATATTGCCGAACAATCTTGTTGACCTTCATGCTCGTTAAACTGAAATTTGAAGTCATGTCTATCTGGTGGTAGTTTACCCCTTTTTCGGTCCAGATGGTCAACTGTACGAACAAAGGTATACTCTAGGAGCCCCAGTTCCCTAGAAGAGTATTCTCAGGTATGATTTTAACCCTTTTTCAGGCCCGAGGGACTAAATTTATGAAAAAGGAACCCCCACGGAGTCCATAGTTAAGCTCTTTTCAGACTCCCTATAATTGAAAAGATTGCCGAGTGACCTTATTCTTTCACAATCGTTAAATTGGTCGAGAAGAACATTCCTGACGGAGTCCATAGTTAAGCTTTTTTTAGACTCCTTAAAAATGAAAAAAATGCCGAGTGATCTTGTCTTTATCACACTCGTTAAAATGGTTTTGAATAGATGTCTTTTAGGTGCTAATTTACCCTTTTTTCAAATCGACTATACTATATTCAAAAAAGGTACCCCCAACAAAGTCTCCTTTTATGTTTTTTTTCAGACTCTCTAAATATGAAAAACTGCCAAGCTTACCTTCATTGGGCTCGTTAAAATTACATCGAAGGATGTTACCATTGTGTGTCTTGTCAACTGCGTTTGCAGACCTGCGTCTTTGACCTAATCCTGGCTCCATGTTGCTATCAACTGAACCATCTGAAGCATGCCTTATACGCAAGACCTGTAGCACTTTGCCTCTGCATCTTGACACCTTTGGCCCCTGGAGGATTTTTCTCGAGTGTCCTTTTCTTGCATATGTCCCTTTTCCCTGAGCATCCCTGTGTTCGATGCACTTGGAACTAGTATGTTTGCGACACTCGATCCTCCTTTGTAACATAGCATTCTTTTATTCTTTTTCAAGCTTTCTAAAATTATCGAAAAAGACAAAAAAATCAAATACCCAAAAAGAGGAAGGGAAAAGTATTTTCTTTTTATTGGCAACACAATGAGTCTTCCTTGGACAAAGCACAACCTTTCGTTTGTTCGTCAAGACCTGCGATTTAATATGACCTTAGGAAGCTGTTCTCGCTACATAAAGCTGTGTCCTCCTCCGTTTGGTTATTTTTCCAAACATATGGAGAGTTTGCGGTGCCTCCTACATCATGAACTTATGTCAAAATATCATGCTACCTGAGTCTCATCTTATGTCATGCTATTGTCCAAGGGAAGTTATTACCAAGCTTGAGTCGGGCCCCTTTGCATATTGTCTCTTACCCTCATTCCTAGTCATCCTGAAATCCCAATCAAGTCTTTGTTCAAAATCCATGAAACCCTCAACCTGATCATCAAAATCCTCTAGTTTGTTCCAGACAAGCCGTCAAAGACCTCTGGGTAGTGAAGTCGTACACTCATATTACACTCCTACCCGTGTTGTGAATATTTTGAATCCATTACTCGAGCTTTGAAGGCCTCATCTCTAACCATCATGCCTTATTCGCTTCTTTAAGATGGACACTATACATGCATATCTTTTTGATTTCGAGATGTAGATCCGTTGTGTATTTCTCGTGGCTATACTTTATATAGTTATATGACATGGATCTATAGTGTATTTGATTGGTAGCCATGATTTTATTTCATTCGGATCATGGGTATGCCCGCCTCGGTGAGACAATTTTTATTTTGTAGATGGCACCTCCCGAATTCTGGTCCCTGGGCTCACTTGTTTGGTACGTTGGTGAAGATTGATAATGTATTTCGACCATCAGATGCTCTTCTGACCTCACACATTAGGGGGCATCTGTTATAACCCTAAATTGCACCAGACATGCTTACCTGGCATCAGGCCATCTCATTTGACTTATTTTCCAAGCCACTACTGAACAACTTCTTAAAAAACACTCTTTTTGAAGGCATACGCACCCTGCTCCACTATCGCACGCGTGTGTACGCTGGTTGACCCACTACAACCTGTGTATACCTAAAAAGCACGAAAAAATGGAAAGTTGCAGACATAACACATAGTTTTGGGTAAGTTAACTAAATCGACTAACCATCCATAGTTGGTCACTCGACCAAATACCTAGCCCTTTCTAGCCTATAAAATAAGGGGTAGGGGTCCCATTTGGAGGAGGAAAAAACATAACAAAGAAACTATACCCGATTTAGTACTCCCCTTGCCCCAACCTTTTGCAACTATTGTGTGAAGAAAAGCATATACATAAGCAATTGGAGCACAGTTGAAGAGGATCCCATGACCAGATTCGAGGAGGAATAGCCGATCTCACTATTGTAAGGTTACTCTTGTGAGATTAATAAAAGAAGTACTTTTCCCGTCCCACCATATGAGATTGTCAATATTTAGATTTGATTATATTTTGATAGAATCTCTAACCCATTAGTTTATAGATCATATGCATGTGGAGTTCTTTGTTTGTCTTTTATGAATGCAGGTTAGCGTTGGGAGGAGAGTTGCAATCAAGGAGAAACCAAGCATTAAAGGGATCAACATCAAACACAGAAACTAAGGTACAGTAACTGGATCTCTTTAACCCTGAATCTACATATGAATAATGGGGTTTATGATTGGGATGTTGGTAGAAAGTAGGAGACTTTAGGTCATTTCTACATGCATGATAAAACCCTTAATGCTAGTCTGTAGGAGGGATTTCCCACCCACAACAGTCTGTCTGTTTCATCAATTGTTACGTTGATGCTTTCCACAGCTTTGTTCAATCTTAGATTATAACACTTGTATGCTTTCCTTGTACTTGAGTAACCAACAAGTGTTCCTTTGTCCACACGAGAGTCAAACTTTCCCATTCTACCTTCTTTTCTTTTGATGTAGCATTTGCTTCCAAAAACTCTGAAGTGCTTCATATTTGTTGGTCTTCCTTTCCATAGCTCGTAGGGAGTTTTGTTAGTGTTGTTTATGAGCATTACTCTGTTTTGAATGTGAACTACTGTATGCACTACCCATGTCCTATATCTATCAATTTGGAATCCATTAGCATTGTTCGAGCCATTTCTTGTACTGTCCTGTTCTTTCTTTCAACAACTCCATTCTATTGAGGTGTCCTAGCAATAGAGAATTGCCTTTTTATTCCATGATTGCTATAGTAGTCCATAAATTCATTTGAAGTGAACTCTCATCCATTATCAGATCTCAAACATTTGATTCTTGAATCCATCTCATTTTCAACCATTTCCTTGTAGATTTTGAATTTTTCAAAAGCTTTTGACTTGTTCTTGAGAAAGCAAACTGCAATCATTCTTGTATAATCATCAACTAATAACATAGAGTATTTTTCACCTTTTAAGCCCTTTGTTGTAGTTGGTCCAACTAGATCATTGTGCACAATTTTCAGTGGTCTTGTTGTTGAATATTCCTTTGATTTGAACCTGGTATTTGTTTGCTTTCCTTGTTGACAATGCTTGCATAAAGTGTTGGTTGGTTTCATGATCTGGGGCATTTCTCTGACTGCTTCTCTTTTGCTGACTTTGACAAGATTATCAAAATGCACGTGACCCATTCTTCTATTCCATAGCCAAATTTCATCTTCCTTTCCTAGACAACACTTTTCATTTCCAATTTCACTTAACACATATATGTTGTTTGAAGTTCTTGCAGCTGTACCGACCAATTTCCCCGAACCTTCTTTTCTTATCTCACACTTTTTTGAATCGAAAGTAAGTTTATGACCTTGGTCACACATTTGACTCACTTATAAGATTATGTTTCATATCTTCTACCAGTATAACATTTTGTGCCTTTTCATTCTTGTTCCCAATTCAGACTGCGCCTTCTCCAATGATTTTGGATGAATTATCATTTCCGAAGGAGACTGATCCATTTTTTTCTTTTCGTAATGTAAGAAATTTGTCTTTATCACCTGTCATGTGTTTTCAACATCCACTGTCAACATACCAACCGTGTTTCTTTTTCTTAGCTTGTAGAGTGACTGTGCATTCTTCATTGTTATACTGATCTTTCTTTCTTATCCATGTCATTTTCTGAGGTTCTTGTCTGTGACTGTTGTTATTCTGTTGAGGTTCTTTAGGAGGGACTGTCATTCTGCAATCCTTGGCCATGTGTCCAAATATTTTACATTTGTAACATTCCACTTCAGTGCTCAAAGATTCAAACCTGTTGTAACTTCTTCTTTGTGTGTCACTAGGTCTCCTTGAATAATCCCTTTGTGTATAACTCTCAAAGTTGTTATTGTTCCTATTGTTAGCTCTGCAATTCACAACTTTATGTCCAAAATTATTACATGCATAACATAAACCAAAAAATATAGTTTGATACCTGGGAGTTGAAGATCTTTTGAAAGGAGGTGCTCTTATGAATCCTTCTTCTTCTTGAGGCCTATCTGTCTGTTGTTGATTCTGAAATCCGAATCTTCTTGGTGGAGGAGTGTCTCTGTAATCTTCCTTGTATATCTTCCTATCCTTTTTGATTGTTTCAGCATAGCTCTTTGGATTTGTTTCTTCCTTTGTTGTTTTGGAGCTTGATCCCTTTTCAGTTTGATTGTATCCAAGTACAGACTTGTCAAGATGAGATTTTTGCCTGCTGATAATGTCATCCATAACTTTTGAGCTATTCTGCATATTTTTCTTTTGAATATCGTTTCTTAGTGTGACAACCTCTGCTTCCAAGTTTCCAATGATCTTGTCCTTTTATTCTAGTTGTTCTTTGAGTGCTTATTCAATTCTTTTATATTCTTCTATTTGAGCCTTCAATTTTGTGATCATTTGTTCTAGTTCTCGAGTGTCCTTTTTCTTGTCTAGTTCTGCTTGTAGTTTCTTGTTTTTCTTCTTTTCTCTTCTGATAACTTCTATGGCACACATTAATTCTTCTCGATAGTCAACTTCTGCCTCTTCAATTTCTTCTTCGACTTCTTCACATTCTTCTTTAGATTCTTCATATTCTTCTTCGGAGTCTTGTTTGTCAGAGTCTTTTACTGCCATGAATAAAACTCTTCTCGTCTCATTGTCACTGACTTCATCTTCATCTGATGATGAGATGTCTTCTTTGGTGTATAAGATTTTATTGAAAACTTTCTTTGTAGTTCTTTTGACTTTATATGCGTGTTTTCCTTTTGAGTAACCTTCATCATTTCTCTTTTTCTTATGAGGACATTTTTTAGAAAAATGACTAATACCATCACAATTAAAACAAATTAAAGGAAGCTTACCTCTATACCTACCGTTGGTTCCCTTGTTCAGTCTTTTGATGAAATTGGCCACTTCTTCATCATCTTCCGAGGCGTCACTGCTGCTGCTATATTCTTCTTGTTCCTTTTTCTTTTGCTTTGATCTTTTGGATGCCTCGAAGGATGCTTATTTTACATCTGGATTTTCCTGCTCAGTTCTCATTTCATATGCTGTGAAGATTCCATGTAGTTCGTCCATGCTTATTGAGTCCAGATCTGATATTTCTTCTAGTGTTGATATATTAGGGTTGAATCTCATAGGAAGAAATCTTAGTAACTTTTGAACAATTACAGATTCTTTAATTTCTTCTCCCAACCCTATGATTGCATTCACTGTTTCATCGACTCGTAAAAAATAGGTTGCAATATCTTCATCTTCCTTCCTTTTTAGTTGTTCGAACCGACCTCTGTAAGTTTGAAGCTTTGCTTCTTTGACTTTTGTATCTCCTTCATAAATATTTTGAAGCTTGTCCCAAATATCTTTAGTGGATTTATAGTGTACAACTTTGGTGAATACCGTATCATTGAGACCATTCAAAAGTGCATTTGTGGCTTTGGAATTATTCTCACTAAGTTTTACTGCTTTGTCATTTGTTGGTGGAACTGTTGGTGCTGTGTATCCATCTACAATTGATTTCCAAACTTGAAATCCCTGTGCCAGTATATATGTCCTCATCCTTATGCTCCAAAAATCATACTTCTGTCCATCAAACTGTGGTATTCCATTTTTATATGAGTTGGTACTCTCCATGATCTACCTTTCAGTGGTTAAACTGATTTCTAAAGGAACCTGCTCTGATACCAATTGTTGGATTACTGAGAGGGGGGGTGAATCAATAATAGAACAATTTAATCATTTTTAACCATATAATCCAAGTGTTATATCAATGAAGCATTATCATCCAATAATTGCAGAGTAAATACACAATGAAAAAATGAACAAACATACACATACACAATACACCAGTGTTTTACGTGGAAACCCAAATCGGGAGAAAACCACATAATGTTTTTTCTTATATGTCTTGAATAATTACATTCATTGGAAGCACCGACTTCCTTTGTTTTCTAGCTGCAACTGGAAGGAGGCTCCAACCCCCTAGTTTCTCAGGCTACAAAATGAGGGAAGCTCCAACTCCCCAATTCTCTGGCTACAACCAGAAGGAGGCTAAAACCCCCTATGTTCTCCGGCTACAACCGGAAGATGGCTACAACCACCTATCCTTTCCCCGTCTTGCCACCCTGAAGTAGAAGTAGAATGATTTTACCACTATCAACCTGTCACTGTGAGATATATCGCTGTAAACCTGTACCAATAAATATGAACCATGCATCAACCTATACCTCAACTTGTAATCAACATGTACCATAAAAAAGTGCATCAACCATGCACCAACCTGTACCAAATAACCTGTAATAAACCTGTACCATAAACAAGTGCATCCAACCATGTAACAAGTATGTACCAATCATGTGTCAACTACTCATCAACTATGACTCATTAATATGTACCAACATCATCAACTATACACCTCATGTATGTGTTAACTCATCAACTACTTGTCTCAACCATGTACTCAACATGTACCTCAACCAAAAGCCCTCATCAATTTCATCATCCAAATCTGATTTGTAGCTCTGTAATAGACTTGATGTATATGATCACATTCCTGCAAACCTTCCTTAACTTCAACAACAAGAGACTATCATTTTCATCATACTTTTCTTTAGTCTCACATGCCTAGTTTTGGATTAGTCAACAACCCTAACTTGAAGTAATCATAAGTTTGTACCTGTAATGTATAAAAATATGACTGATATACAATGTTCTTCAGTGTGTTTTATGAAATTCCTCTAGGTTTCACTACTTGTAACCTCTCAGAAAAGGAATTATAGAAAAATTGGCATACCTTGATAAATTCTAGCTTATTCTAGAGAGCGACCTTGTAGAGAGTGCCCCAAATGGAATATTCTTTGAATTGATCTGAAACTATTACACAAGATACTATAGATTGTACCCTAACCAACACATTTGGTTTAACTAAATTTGGATCTGTTATGAAGAAGTTATGACGTTTTAACCCAAAACACCTGTTTTTTACTAGTTTAAGGACTAACCACAAACCCTATTTTCCACGGAGTGTAACTCCAAATATACAATGAACCACAAGATGAATTTTTTACCACAGATACTTGGATATGTTTTCTAAATGTCAGGGTCTAAATCATTATAGAAAAAAAGTTATAGTGAAAATGGCGAGATGACCTGTAAATAACATACCTTAGAAAGCACCATCAAAAGAATTTATCCTTCCTTGCATTTCAGCCTTCTTTTCTTCACCTTCCCTCAGAATTTTGGCTTAGATATCCTTGGTTACCTCATACACCTATAGATATTCAATATGCTCAAGTGTGATTAAAATGAGAGAGCCTTTCCTCTTATTTATACTCTCCAAGTAGCTTCCTTAAAAACATTTTCTAGGTCACTTGACCCCACTTTCCTTATTTTAGGGTTAACCCACTTTTAATTTAGCTATTAAATTTATTATCGAAATAATTTATTTTGTATTCAATTTGAATTATAATACACTAATTACTTCACATTATTATTTACCTTTTAAAATCTCTTAAACCACTTTAACTACTTTGACCGTTTGGGGCTTCTAGATGACATATGAGGGTCCTCCAACTTCGTAAGGCTATAACTCTCAAACCATGAGGAGTTATGTGACGTTCCACATGCCACCAGAAATGGAATGCCATTTACTATCCATATAGAATAGTATTATCTAAAAATGTATCATAACTCATACTGTTATCCATCAAACAAACTTGGGTCCATTACCCAAACTTGGGGTCTCCAACTTCTCATGGCCATAACTCTCTAACCGTGAGGAGTTATGTGATGTTACACATACCACCGAAAATGGAATGACAAGAACTATCCATATAGGATAGTTTACCTGACAAATTCATTGTCCTTATTCTCATTATTCCACAATTAAGCATGGGTTCTCTTACTCCGCAAAGCGTCTTCCTGTGAGGGCTTTCACCATAAGGGGACCACTTTGGAGTTCATCCATCTTTACTTCTTATCAACCATGACAAGACAATAATGAGTCATATTTACATCAAACAATATTGGGTCCATTACCCAAACCTTTTTGCTACAGAGCTTTCTTCAAGGGTTGACATCAATGACAACCAACCTTAATCAACATTATCATTGTTCGAGCCATTTCTTGTATTGTCTTGTTCTTTCTTTTAACAACTCCATTCTATTGAGGTGTCCTAGTGACGAAGAATTGCCTTTTTATTCCATGATTGCTGCAGTAGTCCATAAATTCCTTTGATGCAAATTCTCCTCCATTATATTATCTTAAGCATTTGATTCTTGAATCCATCTCATTTTCAACCATTTCCTTGTAGATCTTGAAGTTTTCAAAAGCTTCTGACTTGTTCTTGACAAAGCAAACTGCAGTCATTCTTGTATAATAATCAACTAATAACATAAAGTATCTCTCACCTTTTAAGCCTTTTGTTGTAGTTGGTCCAACTAGATCAGTATGCACAATTTTTAGTGGTTTTGTTGTTGAATATTCCTTTGATTTGAACCTGGTCTTTGTTTGCTTTTCTTGTTGGCAATGCTTGCATAAAGTGTTGGTTGGTTTTGTGATATGGGGAATTTCTTTGACTGCTTCTCTTTTGATGACTTTGACAAGGTTACCAAAATGCATGTGACCCATTTTTCTGTGCCATAGCCAACTTTCATCTTCCTTTCCTAGACAACACTTTTCATTTCCAATTTCACTTAACACATATATATTGCTTGAAGTTCTTGTAGCTGTAGCGACCAATTTCCCTGAACCTTCTTTTCTTATTTCACACTTTTGTGAATCAAAAGTAACTTTATGACCTTGGTCACACATTTGACTCACACTTAAAAGATTATGTTTCATATCTTCTACTAGTAGAACATTTTCTGCCTTTTCATTCTTGTTCCCAATTCAGACTGTGCCTTTTCCAATGATTTTGGTTGAATCATAATTTTCGAAGGAGACTGATCCATCTCTTTCCTTTCGTAATGTAAGAAACTTGTCTCTATCACCTGTCATGTGTTTTGAACATCCACTGTCAACATACCCACCACGTTTATTTGTTTAGCTTGTAGAGTGACTGTGCATTCTTCATTTCTATACTAATCTTGATTTCTTATCCATGTCATTTTCTGAGGTTCTTGTTTGTGACTCTATCGAGGTTCTTTAGGAGGGGCTATCATTCTGCAATTTTTGGCCATGTGTCCAAAATTGTTACATTTGTAACATTCCACTTCAGTGCTCAAAGATTCAAACATGTTGTAACTTCTTCTCTGTGTTTCACTAGGTCTTCTTGAATAACCCCTTTGTGTATGACTGTCAAAGTAGTTATTGTTCCTGTTGTTAGCTCTGCAATTTACAACTTTATGTCCAAAATTATTACATGCATAACATAAACCAAAAAATATAGTTTGATACCTGGTAGTTGAAGATCTTATGAAAGGAGGTGCTCTTATGAATCCTTCTTCTTCTTGATGCCTGTCTATCTGTTGTTGATTCTGAAATCTGAATCTTCTCGGTGGAGGAGTGTCCCTGTAATCTTCCTTGTATATCTTTTTATCCCCTTTGATTGTTTCTGCATAAATTTTTGGATTTATTTATTGCTCTCTTGTTTTGGAGCTTGATCCCTTTTTTGTCTGATTGTATCCAAGTTTGGACTTGTCAAGATAAGATTTTTGACTACTAATAATGTCATCCAGAACTTTTGAGCTATTCTGCATATTTTTCTTTTGAATATCCTTTCTTAGTGTGACAATCTCCGCTTTCAGGTTTCCAATGATCCTATCCTTTCCTTCTAGATATCCTTTGAGTGCTTCTTCAATTCTTTTATCTTCTTCTATTTGAACCTTCAATTTTGTGATCATTTGTTCCAGTTCTTGAGTGTCTTTTTTCTTATCTAGTTCTACTTGTAGTTTCTTGTTTTTCTTCTTTTCTTTTCTCTTCTGATAACTTCTATGGCACTCATTAATTCTTCTCGAAAGTCAACTTCTACCTCTTCAATTTCTTCTTCATATGCTTCTTCGGAGTCTTCTACTGCCATGAATAGAACTCTCCATGTTTCACTGTCACTGACTTCATCTTCATCTGATGATGAGATGTCTTCTTTGGTGCAAAAAAATTTCTTGAAAACTTTCTTTGTAGTTCTTTTACCTTTATATGTTTTTCTGCCTTTTGAGTAACCTTCATCATTTCTCTTTTTCTTATGAGGACATTTGTTGCAAAATGACCAATACCATCACAATTAAAACAAATTAAAGGAAGCTTAGCTCTATACCTACCGTTGGTTCCCTTGTTCAGTCTTTTGACGAAGTTGGCCACTTCTTCATCATCTTCCAAGACGTCGCTATTGCTGCTATATTCTTCTTGTTCCTTTTTATTTTGCTTTGATCTTTTGGATGATTTGAAGGCTGTTTCTTTTACATATGGATTTTCCTGTTCAGTTCTCATCTCATATGCTGTGAATATTCCATGCAATTCGTCCATGCTTATTGAGTTTATATACGATCTTTCTTCTAGTGATGATATCTTAGGTTTGAATCTAATAGGAAGAGATCTTAGTACCTTTTGAAAAATTACAGATTCTTTGATTTCTTATCCCAATCCTATGATTGCATTCACTGTTTCATCGACTCGTAAGAAATAGGCTGCGATATCTTCATCTTCCTTCATTTTTAGTTGTTCGAACTGACCTCTGTAAGTTTGAAGCTTTGCTTCTTTGAATTTTGAATCTCCTTCATAAATATTTTGAAGCTTGTCCCAAATCTCTTTAGCAGATTTACAATGTGCAACTTTGGTGAATACCGTATCACTGAGACCATTCAAAAGTGCATTTTTGGATTTGGAATTATTCTGACTGAGTTTCACTACTTTGTCCTTTGTTGGTGGAACTGCTGGTGCTGTGTATCCATCTACAATTGATTTCCAAACTTGTAATCCCTGTGATTGTATATATGTCTTCATCCTTATGCTCCAAAAAACATACTTCTATCCATCAAATAGTGGTATTCCATTTTTTATACGAGTTGGTACTCTCCATGATCTACCTTTCAGTGGTTAAACTGATTTCTAAAGGAACCTCGCTTTGATACCAATTGCTGGATTACTGAGAGGGGGGGTGAATCACTAATAGCGTAATTATAATCCTTTTTCTTCAAATGTCATATCAATGTAGAATTATTATCCAATAATGAGCAGTAAGAAATAAACAATCACACACATACACAATACACCAGTGTTTTACGTGGAAACCCAAATCGGGAGAAAACCACATAATTCTTTTTCTTATATGTCTTGTAGAATTACATTCATTGGAAGCACCGACTTCCTTTATTTTCCAGCTGCAACTGGAAGGAGGCTCCAACCCCCTAGTTTCTCAGGTTACAACTCGAGGGAAGCTCCAACTCCCCAATTCTCCGGCTACAACCAAAAGGAGGCTACAACCCCCTATGTTCTCTGACTACAACCGAAAGGTGGCTACAACCACCTATCCTTTCCCCATCCTGCACCTTGAAGTAGAAGTAGAATGATGGAACCACTGTCACACTATCACTATGAGATACACTGCTGTAAACCTATACCAACAAATTTGAACCATGCATCAACCTGTAATCAACCTGTACCATAAACAAGTGAATCAACCATGCACCAACCTGTACCAAACAAACTGTAATCAACCTGTACCATAAACAAGTGCATCCAACCATGTACCAAGTATGTACCAATCATGTGTCAACTACTCATCAACTATGACTCGTCAATATGTACCAACATCATTAACTATACACCTCATGTATGTGCCAACTCATCAAGTACTTGTTTCAATCATGTAATCAACATGTACCTCAACCAAAATCCCTCATCAATTTCATCATCCAAATCTGATTTGTAGCTCTGTAATAGACCTGGTGTATATGATCACATTCCTTGCTAAATTTTGGCTTATTCTAGAGAGCGACCTTATAGAGCGTGCCCTGCACGAAATATTCATTGAATTGATCTAAAAATGTTACACAACATACTACAGACTATACCCTAACCAACACATTTGGTCTCACTGAATTTGGATACGTTATGAAGAAGTTATGACGTTTTTACCCGAAACACCTTAGAAAACACCATCAAAAGAATTTGTCCTTCCTTGCATTTCGACCTTCTTTTCTTTACCTTCCCTCATAATTTCGGCTTAGATATCCTTGGTTACCTTAGACACCTCTATATATTAAATATGCTCAAGTTTGATTAAAATGAGAGAGCCTTGCCTCTTATTTATACTCTCCTAGTAGCTTCCTTAAAACCATCTTCTAGGTCACTTGGCCCACTTTCCTTATTTTAGGGTTAACCCACTTCTAATTTCTC
>WSFP011407673.1:0-25203 GCA_009831015.1 Picea engelmannii
TTGAGGAGGGTAAGGAGTAGATCCTAGAGGAAGATACACATTAGACCCATGAAGAGGATAAGGTTGTTGTCCCTGAGGACTCCAGGTGGTGTTTGGGATGTGTTATAACCCTAAATTTCACCACACATGCTTACCTGGCATCAAGCCAACTCATATCCCTTCTTTGCCAAAAAGCTACTGAACAACTCTTCTAAAAACTCCATTTTTAAAAAGTACACGCTAGCTGACCCACTACAGCCCGCGTGTATCTAAAAGAAACTGCTAGTAGGCCCACTACAGCCCACGTGTATCTAAAATAAAATGCTAGCAGGCCCACTACATCCTGCGTGTACCTTCAGAATCACAAAAAATAGGAAAGAGACGGGAAAAAAAGCTATGGGTCAGTTAACTGAAACTCCCGGCCATGCATGGCCGAGAGTTCATCCAAAAACCTAGCTCCTTCTAGCCTATAAAAGAAGGGGTAGGGGTACTATTTGGAGGAGGAAAAGAATAGCGAAGAAACTCTGCCCATTTTCCGAATCCAGTTGTCCCAACCCTTTAGCCTTTCCTCAAGCCTAAGGAGAATTAATGCAAAGTAGTTGGAGGACAAAGAAGAGGAGGAGCCCAAGATCAGGATCAAGGAACGGTGCCTGGTCTCAACATTGATTGTAAGTTGATTCATTTTGAAAATAATAAAAGAATACTTTTCCCGTCCCAATGCATGAGTTATCTATGATTTGTTTAATTTGTGCTTAATTTCTAACCCTCAAGTAGAAAAGTAGCATGCATGCGTAGGGGTTTGTCTTGATTGTAGGATTGTCTTTGGAAGGAGCAGCGCAAGCAAGCGGGCAAAGCGCAACGAAGGATCTACACCAAACATCAGTAAAAAGGTTAGTAGTTCCTTTCCATGCATGTATGTGAAAAAGGGGTTTTAAGTTTTGGGTGGTAGGTTAAAAGGTGATTTCTTTACGGTCATAATCTGCATGCAAGTCTGACCCTAGTTTGCTAGTCCGTAGGGTATATTTCCCAACAATGGAATTGGCAACCGTACTGGAGAACATACTCTTTAGGGATTCCAGATTTAGTTGAGGTTTTTGGGTAGTTTAAAGGATTAGATTTTCTATTTCTTTGTTTGTTTGTTTTCTGTTAGGTCATAGCTAGCAGGGAACCTGGTTCTTTATACCAGTTTTTCCTTGACTGTTGCTTGACGATAATTATCGGGACACAAAGCGGTACACGTGACCTGCAGAAGGCCTGCACGCATGCACCCGCACCCTAAGCTTCTATAGCCCACGTGTGAACGCTTGTTGTAGAGGTTTTAGTAGCGTGTAGGAATCAGAGAGCTAGAGAGGCGGTCCTCCTCTTCCCTGTCAGAATTATACATTCTCAGGGGGCTTTCTGGATCCTGTCTGAGTCTTGTTGGTTCACAGTCTTGTCTCAGTTTTCTTTATTGCGTTTTGTTATTCCTTGCAATTATTTTTCTTTTCTGTTAAGAAGAAGCATCCAAGCCTTCAGGAGACCCTGGTTATCAATACCAGAGGCCTCTTCCTGGTCTGGGCTACCTGTGTTATTTTTTTCGTAGAGTTTATACATACACGCGGCCTGTGCAAGTGTAGCCCATGGGTATACACAATCTGTTGTAGCTCTGCACGCGTTTGCACGCGTGCTGTTTCAGTGACAAAAGCGTGCTTGACAGGTTGCTTTTCAATCAGGGTGGGGTAGTCATCCCCTCCTATGGTGAGAAGTGTTCCTTTCAGGTGTGTGAGTCTAGGGTTTCACAATCAATAGGTTAGGGCCTCTTATCCTTAGCCTATTTTTTCTTAGTTGATGTTTGATAGAAAAGATAAAAAAGAAAAATTTTGTTTTATGGTTTTTAGACAAGCGAAAGAATTTGTGCTTTTTTTATTGCCATTGTGTGTGTTTGCTTTGATTCTTTGCGATCTGCGCTTTAAGATAGAATTTGTCTTTCTTGGTTTTGTGCTTGTCGGCATTTTCCCTTTGTTGCTTCATTTAGCACTTAAATAAATAAATAAATATATATATATATATATATATATATATATATATATATATATATATATATATATATATATCTTTTTCATTTTCTTCGTTGTTTGAAGATTGTGTTTCTGCATCAATAGCTAGGGAGAAGTCTTTTTGTTCATAAGTTTTTGCAATGCATTTAGAGCATAAGTAGCTCATAGTCGAGAGAAATTCCTTTATGTTTGCTGCATGAAATCTTAGAAAAATTGAAAAGAAAAAGAAGTCTTTCTTTGTGAAAAGTTTTTGATTTTTGCATTTAGTAAAAGTCTTTTGTTTCCAGCATTTGTTTTCATTCGTTTTTTGCATTGAGTCTTTACACATCATCAGTTTCACATTCATACCTTGTGACGTAAAAAATCCTATAAAAGAAATGCTAATTTAAAATCTATTAGACTTTTTGTTTGTAGGGTTCATACACTAGTTCAGGACTAGGGCCTTGGATTAGGTTAGAGAGGAAACTCTCCAAGGCCACTCAAAACCAAACATTGGAGTCTGTGATAGGGAGTGTAGAAGTCTAGTTTCGTGGAAGTTATCCGGGACCCCCCTCTAACACAGGGGATAAACATGAGGTCGCGTAAGGAAATGTAGCGGAGATAACCCCTCCAAAACCGGACCAAGCGTAGTGGAGAACACATATCGAGGATTTGTTGAGGGATTCCGTCATTTGCATTTTCCACGGGGCTTCATGGGTATCGAATCCGTTCGAGGTCCCCAGTTGTCTTCCAGACCATTTTCTCTCGATACCCTTGACAGGTTTCGGGCTTGATACCCTGCTCATTGTGGTTTACCCGACTATCGACTGTACCCGCCTGGTGACTGTTCACGTGCTGGCAAACTAGTTGCCAATCTTGTTAGGGACATACAGAGGTGACTGCGGAGGTATATCGCGGTACCTAGGACAGACATCGGGCCACGCTTTGAAGATTATACCCGGAGGGTGCTTCCGTTTTCAAGTTTCACTTGCACCGGTAAGTTGCTCTAGTGTTGGTTTTTGTAACTGTTCTTCCAACTAGTTTAGTGTTTGCTTGACTTATATCTTAGGGGATTCTTTTTTAGTGTGTGTTACTGTTTGAACGTGTAGAATACCTTAGCGTGTCTTGGATCTTCTCACATAATGGAGGATCCCGAGCTCCCCTGGTCATGAAGGCTCCTGGGTCTGCTGCCGATTATACTGGAGCCACCCCCGCCACCATTGAGGTGGAAGCTAGACCAACAAGGGTCTTTCGAAGCAATCGGGTTACAAACCATTGAGCCCAAACAACTCCCGGTGGAATCAACCGCCAATATTGGTTCGGTGGAAACCCCAACCAATACTTGGCCATCGGTCATTGTACCAATCCAATTTTACGAATGCTTGTCAGTGCCTCACACAATTATGGAACCAAACACTGTTACTTCCTATGGGAATTCTTCCATTCCCACCACCGTTGCTACCACAGGAGAAGCATCTCCTAAATTTCCGTTGTCGGTCCGGGCCACCACGGTCTCAGCCGCAACTACGTCGCACAGTGGACCGACCCCATCTATCGTGGAGGCCACAAATCCCTTCACACCTAGTGCGACAGGCTCTCCGTTTTCATATGGTATGCCTAGTTCAGGAACGAGTCCTGCACTCACTCACTCCACTTTACAGACTTTGGGTCTAGGGGCAGGGAGCTCTAATGCTCCTCTGCAAGGTCAACTTGGGGGCATTCCTGTCCCTTTTAATTCTTTTCCTTACGCTAGAGGTCATATCTCTCCTTCGTCCCCTTCACTTGGTGGTCTGCATCAGCAGTCCGTTGGGCAGCCTGCACACACGAGTTTATTTGGAGCCGGGAGTCAAGGAACACCTGCGCAAACTCTGCCAGTAGGTTCGTCACCGTTTGTTTGGAATGGGACGTTTGGTAACAACACTTTCGCATCCACTTCTTTCCCATTTGGGGGCACTCCCATCTTTGGACAGTCTACTCCGGCGCAGGGTACTATTCCTGCGCCGGGGGCACATATACCAGGACCTTGGAACTCAGGACAAGGATCCGTTCCCTCCTCTGGAATGTCGTTCTAGGGTAATTCTTTCCACAGTCAATGGAACCCCGGACAGACTTCTATGCCTCTCCCAGCAGGACCGACATGGGGTAATCCTTCCCAAAGTCCTTCAAACACGATGCATGCCCAACATACTATGTCCTTTATGGGGAATTGACCAATGATGTCTCCATAGATGCAAAATCCTTACGCTGGTCAGGGCCATGGTTTCTACCAGAATCCGGGCCAGCTACCAAACTTTTCCTGGCAACCTGGTGCTAGTCAAACTCCAGGACCCTTTTTCCCAGGCTATCAACAACGACCCAAACTACCATTCCTGGCGACATTACACTTGCTAGATTTGACAAGGTTGTTAAATGATCCTATTTGTCACGATCCACGTTGGCCTCCTATGCCAACAAAGTTGCCTTCGGACATTCCAAAATTCGAGGCCAAGCCTAATGAAGATCCAGGTGATCACGTGACTACTTTCCATATTTGGTGTTCATCTAACTCATTGAAAGATGACTCCGTCCAGTTGCGATTGTTTCAACACACTCTTATCGGGAGTGTCGCGAAATGGTACATCGAGCTTGATCGCTCAATATATTCTTCTTTTGGGGAACTGGCGATGGCCTTCCTTAAACATTTCCAGTTACCTGTGAGATACGACGTTGGCACAGAGTTGCTTGCCAATTTCGAGCAGACGATAGTGGACCATATCTCTGATCATATCCATGAGTGGAGACGCCGAAAGAGTCTAATCAAAGTACCAGTCCCACCAACATTCCTGCTTGAGTGGTTCCTTAAGTCTTTAGTCCCGCAATTATCCAAAGACGTCGCAACTTCAGGAGTTTTCTCTGAAGAAGATGCCATCATGAGGGCTCAATAGTTTGAGCTCATCTATTCTCAGTCTGTTTTATTATACAACATCCTGCTAGATGCACCACGATCGATACTGGATAAAACTAGACAGAGAGCTGGACCACATGCCGATGGTATCGTTGGTTCGGCACAAACCAAGCCCGCTGAGCAATTGACAAAACAATTGCAACAGTTATCTATACAACACTCAGCGGCCAGCCAGACTACTGCTTTGGCTGCTCCTCCTACCCAAACGTCGGAAGTACACTCTGTGCAGACGACTAACCCAAAGGCCACCCAACATCCTGAAGGGAATAAAAAACAACGAAAGAAGCGTAAGGGGGAGAAAAAATCCATTGATAATGCTGACGAGGGCACCATGGAAAAACGGAAGGCGAGGTATCCGTGCAACTTGTGTGTGGAAGACCACCCGACCCATCTTTGTCCTCGACTTGCAGAGGCCCAAAAGTTTGTCACACAACAACAACAAGCTATTTTGACTAATCCCTTTCAGCATGGGAAAAATTTAACTCAAGCCTCTACCAATGCCGAAGGGGGCAACCAGGAAACCTGCCCTCCCCCAAACAATTCCTCATCCACGAACGTATATATGGTTAGGGGTGATGCTTTAATAATGACTAGAGCGCACGACTATAGTAAACCAAGTGCCTCTGAGAAGGGTAAAGAAGCTGAGGTCCCATCTCTTCCTCTACATATCGAGAAGACGTTGGGTGAAACGATGACACGCATTCCAAAGGGTGCCTTTAAGAAAGCTTCTCACAACCCAAATGCAAGGGCCGCCCATAAATACTCTGTGGTGGAAGATTTATCACAAACACCTTGTGCGATGTCCGCTTTGGAGGTCCTCCAAAGCTTCCCTGCTCAGAGGAAAGCCTTGTTGGCTTCTTTAGGCTCTACTAAGACTTGTAACCCGAGTACCATCATGTTAGATACGACCGATTTGAAAACTCGTCTGCCTTACCACGTCGTGTTTCAGATAGTAGTGGCTCATCCCACGAAAACTTTTACACGGAATATCTTCCGCACGGTGGTCGACGAGGGCGCTTCGACTTGTGTTATGTCGTTAGTATGTTGGAAAGCCATTGGTCAGCCCACTTTGTCTCCATCACCTACTCTCCTCACTGCGTTCGACGGTCATTCTTTCCGACCACATGGCATCGTTCCTTCTTTCCCTGTGCAGTTAGGAGGGAAGACCGTGTGCGTTGAGGTATAGGTAGTCGATGCTCCCCTCGACTATCACCTCTTGTTAGGTCAGAGTTGGACTTATTCTATGCAAGTTGTGGTTGCTACAGTTTTCTGAGTCTTGTTGTTTCCACACGAGGGTCGGATAGTGACCATTGATCAATTGTCCTTCTCTAGACCTGACCCAGCTTTGGGGGAATCCACGGTTCCCATGATTGATAATCCTCAGCCCGGTGTCATTAATGTAGGAGTTGGTTTGTGCCCATCTTTGATGGGTGCCTTCGATTACCCACCTCCTCATGACGATGTCAAGTTTATGTCGAATCACCACAAGGCTGAGATTTTTCACGTTTCGTCATTCCGCACGACTTACTTTGAGGATTCATGGATTCTTCCTTCCCCATCAACCACGATGGATGAGACAAGGCACTCCGGCATGTCCATGCCTTTGTCGGCTGCTGAAGTAGCATACTCTTTAGTCCAGCAAGCTTCAGCTAACCCTGATCTGACTCCCGCACAAGAGTTGGATCCACTTCTAGGGCCTATTTGGGCTCAGGGTTCTCTTGCTACTACCGATTCGTTAGACTTAGTCTTGCCTTCCGACGAAGCAGTAATCGAAGCAATGACTAGTCTGGACAAACCTTGGGACGATCTTCATCACAGATCATATTTCCTCCCAGAGTTACACCGAATCGAAGCAGGAGAATTCACCGTGACTATGACTGGAGATAGGTCTTTTCATACTAATCCCTTAGCTACACACAAGATCTATGCTGAGGGTAATATGGAAACCATTTCTGAAACGATACTTATCAATATCTCCAGAACCCCTGGCGTCCTAGACAATGTTTTCGTCGGAGCATACAGCTCCCACGAGGAGATGCCAGGCATCGACCCACAAAGAGTCTATCATGAGCTAACTTTGTTGTTTTTCAAGCTCGCTTTAAGATCCAAAAGAAACATCTGATGAGACTGCATTTATGATTTTCGATCTCATCCGGATTAACTGAGAAAAGTAACCATTATGGAGTCTTCTTTAAGCCCTTTTTAGACTCCTTAAAGATGAAAAGATTGTCGAGTGACCTTGTTTCTTCACACTCGTTAAATTGGGCCAGAAGAACATTCCTTAAACGGGTCTCATTTTAAGCCCTTTTCAGACCCGCTAAACATGAAAAGATTGCCGAGCGATCTTGTGACCTTTCATGCTCGTTAAACTGAAATCTGAAGTCACGTCTGTCCGACAATAGTTTACCTCTTTTTCGGTCCGGACGATCAACTGTATGAACAAAGGAAGACTCTATTGAATTCCCATTCTTTAGAAGAGTATCCTCATGTATAATTTTATTCCTTTTTCGGGCTTGAGGGACTCAATGTACGAAAAAGAAACCCCCCCGGAGTCCATAGTTAAGCTCTTTTAAGACTCCCTAAAATTGAAAAGATCGTCGAGTGACCTTATTCTTTCACACTCGTTAAAATGGTCCAGAAGAACATTCCTGACAGAGTCCATAGTTAAGCTTTTTTCAGACTCCTTAAAATTGAAAAAATAGCCGAGTGATCTTGTCCTTGTTACACTCGTTAAAATGGTTTTGAATTGACGTCTAATCGGTGCTAGTTTACCCCTTTTTCGAACCGACTAGACTATTGTCGAAAAAGGTACACCACTGGAGTCTCCTTTTATGATTTTTCAAACTCTCTAAATATGAAAAACCACCGAGCTTCCCTTCTCTGGGCTCATTAAACTTACATCGAAGGATGTTACCATTGTGTGTTCTATCAACCGCATTTGCATACCTTACCCATCAACCTTGTAACAGTTTGCTTCTGCGTCTTAACACCTTTGGCCACTGGAGGATTTTTTCCGAGTATCATTTCCCTAGAACATCAGTCTTGTCTGTGTTCCTTGAGCTTGTATGTTTGCAGTACTCGTTCCTCCATTTTAACGTAATATTCCTTTATTCTTTTTCAAAAATTATCAAAAAGAACAAAAAAATCAAATATACCCCAAAAAGAGGATGGGAAAAGTATTTTCTTTATTTGGTAGCATAATGAGTCGCCCTTGGATAAAGCACATATGTCCGTTTGATCATCAGACTTTGGGATGTAGTACGACCTTAGGAATCTTTTTCTCATTGTATAGAGTTGTGTCCTCCACCGTTTGGTTACTCTTCCAAACATATGGAGAGTTTGTGTTGCCTCCTGCTTCGTAGACTTATGATTAACAAATATGCTGCCTGAGTCTTATCACTTGTCGTGCTATTGTCCAAGGGAAGTTTTGTCACTAAGCCTGAGTCGTCCCCTCTGCAATATGTCTCTTGTCCGCATACCCGACCATCCTGAACGTCCAATCAAGTCCTTGTTCGAAATCACTGAAGCCTTCATTCCGATCATCAAGATTATCAAATCCATAACTGACGAGCTGTCGAAGACCTCTGGGTAGTGCAGTCGTACACTCATATTACACTCCTACCTAAGTTTTAGAAGATTTTGAAGTTGTTTCTCGAGCTATGAAGTACAACCATCAGGCCGAATCAGCTTTTGGAAGATGGGTACTCTATATGTACATCTTTTTTATTTCGAGATGTAGCTTCGCTGTGTATTATTCACGACTACTCTTTATAGTTATTTGACATGGATCTACAGTGTATTTGATTGGTAGCCATGGTTCTAGTTTATCCCGAGCATGGGTATGCCCACCTCGGTGAGACATTTGTTGTTTTGCAGACGACACCTCCTGGTTCCTGATTCTTGGGCTCACTCATTCAACATATTAGTACAGATTGGTAAAAGATTGGTAATGTATTTTGGCCATCATATTCTCTTCTACCCTCACACATTAGGGGGCATCTGTTATAACCCTAAATTTCACCACACATGCTTACCTGGCATCAGGCCAACTCATATCCCTTCTTTGCCAAAAAAATATGAACAACTCTTCTAAAAAATCCATTTTTAAAAAGTACACGCTAGCTGGCCCACTACAGGTCATGTGTATCTAAAAGAAAATGCTAGCAGGCCCACTACATCCCACGTGTATCTAAAATAAAATGCTAGCAGGCCCACTACAACCCGTGTGTACCTTCAGAATCACAAAAAACAAGAAAGTTTCCGATGGGACAAAAAGCTATGGGTCAGTTAACTGAAACTCCTGGCCATGCATGACCGAGAGTTCATCCAAAATCCTAGCTCCTTCTAGCCTATAAAAGAAGGGGTAGGGGTACTATTTGGAGGAGGAAAAGAATAGCGAAGAAAATCTGCCCATTTGCCGAATCCAGTTGTCCCAACCCTTTAGCCTTTCCTCAAGCCTAAGGAGAATTAACGCAAAGCAGTTGGAGGACAAAGAAGAGGAGGAGCCCAAGATCAGGATCAAGGAACAGTGGCCGGTCTCAACATTGATTGTAAGTTGATTCATTTTGAAAATAATAAAATAATAATTTTCCCGTCCCAATGCATGAGTTATCTATGATTTGTTTAATTTGTGCTTAATTTCTAACCCTCAAGTAGAAAAGTAGCATGCATGCGTAGTGGTTTGTCTTGATTGTAGGATTGTCTGTGGAAGGAGCAGTGCAAGCAAGTGGGCAAAGCGCAACGGAGGATCTACACCAAACATCAGTAAAAAGGTTAGTAGTTCCTTTCCATGCATGTATGTGAAAAAGGGGTTTTAAGTTTTGGGTGGTAGGTTAAAAGGTGATTTCTTTACGGTCATAATTTGCATGCAAGTCTGACCCTAGTTTGCTAGTCTGTAGGGTATATTTCCCAACAACAGGATGCCACCTGGATAAGGTTGTCCATAAGATGTTCCAGACATAACATGATTTGATACTCCTCCTTGTGGTTTATGATATGAGTGCCCCCGAATGTGGGGTTGGGTAAATTTGTCTCCAGAAGATACTCCCCAGGATTTTACAGGGTTTCCAATAGACGAAGGTTTCCCCCCAACCAGGGAAAACCGATATCATTTTTACATCACTGGACGGAGGTGAGTAATCGAAAGTGCCCATGAGAGGTGGGCACAAACCAACCCCCACATTGATGATGCCAGGCTATGGGTTATCAATCATCAGGGCCATGGATGCCCCCAAAGAAGGGTCAGGTCTAGAGAAAGACAATTGATCAATGGTCATTATTCGACCCTCATGTGGAAACAACAAGGCTAGAAAAACTGTAGCAACCACTGCATGCATGGCATATGTACAACTCCTTCTTAACAGGAGGCTGTAGTCAAGAGGCACATCGACCACTTCAACTTCGATGCACATGGTCTTCCCTCCTAACTGCACGGGGAAAGAAGGAATTATTCCATGTGGTCTGAAAGAACAACCATTGAAATCCATCAGAAGAGTAGGTTAACGAGATAGAATGGGTTGGCCAATGGCCTTCCAACACACCAATGACATCATGCATGGTGAGGCGCCCTCATCAACCACCGTGTGGAAAATATTCTGGGTAGACGATTTCATGGGGTGAGTCACTACTATCTGAAATGAAACATGGTATGGGAGACGAGGTTTCAAGTCATTTGTATCAAGCATGATAGTTCCTGAATTACATGTCTCAGCAGATCCTAAGGCGGCTAACAAAGCCTTTCTCTATGAAGGGTAGCTCTGAAGGAACTCCAAAGAAAACATCGTGCAAGGGGTTTGTGACAAATCTTCCACCACAAAGTAGTTCTAGGCAACCCTCGCGTTTGGATTATGTGAAGCTTTCTTGAACACCCCTTTTAGGATGCGTGGCATTATTTCACCCATCATTCTCTCGATATAGAGAGGAACATATGGGTTTTCGGCTTCTTTTCCCTTTTCGATAGTACTTGGCATTTCGTAATCATGTGCCCTAGTAGCTATGTGGGATTCACCTTTCAACCTATAGACGTTTGAAGTTGAGGGATTGCTAGATGATGAAGGGGGTCCCTGACTACCCCCACCCGCATTTGCAGAGGCTTGAGTTAAATTTTTCCCATGAGAAAATGGGTTCAGTAACACTGCAGGCTACTGCTATGCCAATAACTTTTGGGCCTCCGCGAGTGGAGGGCACATGTGAGTCAGGTGGTCTTATGCGCAGAGGTTGCATGGATACTTTGACTTGTTTCTCTCCATGTTTCCCTCGCCAGCATTATTGGTGGGTTTCTTATCCCCCTTACCCTTCTTTCGCTGCTTTTTCTTCCCTTCAGCTTGTTGACTGACCTTTGGGTTTGTCGATTGCACGCTGTGTACATTCGATGTCTGAGTAAGGGGAGCAGTCGAACTAGGAGTTGAGTTGGCCACTATCTGTTGTATTGACAATTGTTGCAATTGTTTTGACAACGGATCAGTGGGATTTTCTTGTGCTGAACCAACAATGTCATCAGCATGTGGTCCAGGCTTATGTCTGGTATTATCAAGAATAGATTGTGGCACATCTGGCAAAAATTCCCAAAGAAAACCAGACTGAGAGTAAATCAGCTCTAGCTGTTGAGCTCTCATTATCACTTCTTCATCCGAAAATACCCCTAACGTTGCTACGTCCTTGGATAACTGGGGTACCAAAGACTTAAAGAACCATTCCAATAGGAATCCTGGTGGAACTAGTACTTTAATCAAAATCTTCTGGCATTTCCATTCTCGGATATGATCAGAGATATGGTTAGCCTTTGTCTACTTAAAGTTGGCCAACAATTCTATGCAGGGATCGTATCTCACAGGAAACTGAAAATGGTTTAAGAAAACCATTTCCAATTCTCCAAAAGTAGAGTATCTTGAGAGGTCGAGCTTGATGTACCATTTTGCAACACTTCCGATAAGAGTGCATTGAAACAAACACAATTGAACAGAGTCATCCCTCAAAGAATTGGATGAGCACCATAGATGAAATGTGGTCACATGATCGCCTGGATATTCATTAGGCTTGCCTTCTAACTTTGGAATGTCCGAGGGCAACTTGCTCTGCATGGCAGGCCAATGTGGATTGTGACAGATTGGGTCATTCAATAATCTTGACAAGTCTGGAAAATGCAAAGTTTCCAGAAATGATAGATTAGGTTGTTGAGTATGTACAGGAGGATAGGAGACGGGGATTTGGCTGGCACCAGGTTTCTAGAAAAAGTTAGGATGTTGGCTTGGGTTCTGGTAAAAATCATGGACAAGGATGGCATTCAGATGCTTCTCTGATTAAGACGTCATCGAATGACTCCTGTAGTGGGATGTTGCGGGCTGAGAAGGGATTTCTCCCGATGTAGTGTTCCAAAGGTTCTATAAAGGGTTGACCCTTGTCGATCTGACGTGCATAGGTCCTGAGCCTTGCCCGGGGTTCCATTGACCATGGAAGGGGTTTCCCTCGGTCAACATCCCCGATGAGGGAACTGATCCCTACCACAGATTCCAAGGTCCTTTAGAAGTGTGTGCCCCTTGTGCAGGAATAGTACCCTGCGCAGGATTTTGTGATCCAAAACTAGGGTTGCCCCCAACTGAGATGGAAAATGAAGAGAATGTGTTGTTACCAAATGTGTCGAACAAAGAGAATGTCAAAGAACTCACTGGTGTGGTACTAGAAGAAGGTCCTTGACTTCCTGCTCTGGATAGGTTGTAGTTCATGGTCAGCCATATGGGTTGCTGAGAAGCATTGTCGAGCGAGGGAGACGACGAAGGTATATGAGCCCCACTGTAAGGGAAAGAATTATAAGGGGCAGAGGTGCCCCCCATGGACCCTTGCAGAGGAGATTTTGATCTCCGTGCCCCCAAACCCAAAGTCCGTAAGGTGGATTAGGAGAGGACCAAATTCGTGTCAAAGTTGGGCATCCCATATGAAAACAAAGGGTCCATCGCACTCTGTGTAAACAGTGTAGTGATCGCCACCAAGGATGGAATAAGACCACTACCCGAGGTAGAGGTGGTCGATACCATAGTGGCTCGGACCTGCGAAGGTGAGTTAGGAGGTGGAACGCCCTCGGTTGTGGCATTCGTAGAGGGAGTATGAGGATTCCTTGACGAAGTAGAAGGATTTTCTTCCATTGTTTCTTGTAGGATTATCTGATGCTCATGATGTGTTACCCTTGGAGGGGAAATCTATATCAGAAGTGGCATCGACAAGTTAGCGATTGGAGAGTTATACAGACTGAGAAATTTCTCTCCAAGGTCAGAAATAGTTGGTACCTCCGGAAATGAATATTCACCTCTCGGAGATGGATCATGTATAGTTTCTTGTGGCCCGGTCACCTCAAATGACCCTTCTTGGTCAAGTCTTCTCCTTCGCAGTGGCAGTAGTGGCTCCAAGTTAACCAGTGACAGGTCCAAAATCCTTCGCGATCGACGAAGCTCTTGATCTTCCACTGTGTGAGAGGATTGATGAAACACTAAGGCATTCTATCGTTGAAGACTAAAACATGCACTAGAAAAAGTTCCTATGAGATGCAACAAGAAAACCACTATTACTAGTTGGAAGAGAAGTTACAATAACCAACACTAGAGAAACTTACCAATGTAAGTGCAACTCGAACATAGAATCACCCTTGGGGTATACTCTGCAAAGTGTGGCCCGATGTCTGACCTAGGAACTGTGGTATACCCCCGCAGTCACCTGTGTAAGTCCTTGAAATCAAAGGCAGCTAGGGTTCCATCTCATGAACGACTACCAGGCGGGTACATTCGATAGTCGGGTGGACCGCAATGAGTAGGGTATCAAGCCCGAAACCTATCGAGGGTATCGAAATAAAGTGTTCTGGAAGACGACTGAGGACCTTGAACGGATTCAAGACCCACAAAGCTCTGTGGAAAATGTGATCAATGTAATCCCAAGATAAGTCCTCTATATGCGTTCCTCCGCTATGATTGGTCCGACTTTGGAGGGGTTATCTTCGCTACCTTTCCGCACGTGACCTCATGTTTATCCCCTATGTTAGAGGGGGGTCCCAGATAGTTTCCACGTTACTGGACTTTTTCACTCCCTAACACAAAATCCTATGTTTGTTTTATAGCCTTGAAGAGTTTCCTCTCCAACCTAAATCAAGGCTCTAGCCTAATCTAGTTAATGGACCCTACAAACACAAAGTGTGATTAATTTTAATTAAGCATTAATTTTAAGTGGTTTATCTTAAGTCAAAGTAAAAAAATTGAAACTGATGGTGTCTTTTAAGAGACAAAAAAGAAGAACAAATGATGGAAACAAAATTACTTCTTTTTTAACAAACAAAGATTTGCAAATTGAACACTCTTTAACCAACTTTTCTAACTAACTTTTCTCTCTAAGATCTTCTAAAATAATAAATCAAAACTGAATTTCGCTCAATTGTGAGCTACTTAAATTACCAAGTATTCAGTAAAGAACTTAAGAAAGCACTATTCTTCTTGAAAAAACAACTAACCTAACTACTTAACCAAACAAGAAACTATTTTTTTTTTTAAATTTTATATGCTCCAAAATAAGAAACTTGAAAATAAATTCTTTTATTTTCTTCTAAAGTAGGTAAAAAGGGAAAAGTGAAGACAAGATGAGATAAAAAACCAACTTCTGGTCTACTACGACTCGCAGAGAGTTACTGACAATAGTAAACAAGTTAATTAGAAAAAACTCACAAAACTTGTCTCAAACCCTAATCAAGAAAACAAGAAATCTTGATAAATAAAAAGCTAACTACTATCAAACCTAGGCCAAAGACTGTACGAAACAGAGACCAGGGCTAAATCAAGAAAACCCCTGAGAAAAATGGCTTCGAAGGGAAGAGGATGACTGCCACTTCTTTAAAACGATTTTCCTGATACATGCACACAACTGATACTTCAACAGTCTGTGTATGTACGCGGGATGTCCAAATATAGGGCGCATATGTACACATGCAGACTCACTGCAGGCCATGTACACCTCTGTGAATTCTGTAAAAAGAAAAAATTAACAGTCAATCACATGCATGGAGTATTGGTATGGAAGACTAGACTCCCTTAAAGACAAAAAAACTTACTAAAACTCAAAAAACAGTAAATAAATCAATTAAAAATACCCAAAAACAGAAATCCCATAAAAACCCTAGAGGCACCCCAGTATGGTCGCCAATTCTGCTATAGTGGGAAACCCCCCCTATGGAATCAAATAGAGTTCTAAAGTGCAGGAAACATTAACCATCTAAAGTCTTCTACTTTTAACCACTATCTTGACAACACCCCACATTCATATATAAAGTACAAAGTATAGGGATCATGTAGTCTTACCTTGAAATCTGTGTCCGATGTTGATCCCAATGCATTCGGTCACTTCTCGACTGCAAATATCCTCCCAAGGATGACCTACATTCACCAAAAGACAAACAAGAAACTGCAAACAATCATTCTATATATGGATTAATGGGTTAGATGTCATAACAAAATGTAAATCAGTCATACAGATTAAACACATCATATGGCAAGACGACAAAAGTACTTCTTTATATTAATCTCATAATGTCACTTACAAAATGAGATTGGCGACTGCTCCTCGAACCCAGTCCTGGGCTCCTCTTCACCAAGCTCCAATTGCTTCCAAGTATCCTTCTTCTCTCACACTTCTCTCTAGAGAATAGGCATAGGTTTATGGATGAGCAAAAAGGGCAAGAATGGGAAATTTTGTCTCAAACTCACAATGTGGATGCAAATTCTTGGGGCAAGGGGGGATTAGGAAATGGGCAGAGTTTTACTGATTTCATGCTTCTCCTTAGAATGGGACCCCAACACCTTCTTTTATATGCCAAAAAGATAGTTATTCAGTTGGGTGATGGGCTATGGGCGGTCAATTGGTTAGGAAACCACCCAAACGTCTGTATTCCCTTGCAACTTTTTATTTTTTGCAAATTTTGTGGGTATATAGGGGTTGTAATGGTGCAAATAGTGTATGTATGTGTGCAGTAATGGTGCAACTAGCATAAATACGCGGGAAATAGTGGTGCAAGGAACATACATCTTCAAAATTTTGGTTTTTAAGAAGAGCTATTCAGTATTGGCCTGGCAAAAATAGTAAGTAAGATGGCATGGTGTTAGGTATGCATGTCTAGTGCAAATTAGGGTTATAACAAAGAGTGAAAATGATAGCGACACTAAGAATACAATTCAAAATACTATAAATGAGAACATGGGGGATATGTCCTCAAAGACCTACATAGACACCACTCATATGATCATATTTCTTACAATGATCCTCTCTTTACAACTCTACAATTTGGGGATTTTTAATGAAATCTTCCAAGACCATTATTAAACTTCATTTGGTCTTCCATGGAACTGGGATTGATTTGAAGGTGCACAATTATATCACAACCTACTCCATCACGTCAACTCACTATAAATCTACTAACAATTATTTCATCAAAATCTCCTTTAATTGATAGTATACATGTTCCTACAACCTATGTAGGAATTAGCAAGAGACATGTAAATCCTTTTTTATGGATGTGATCTCCTTTTTGAACTATAAGAATCTAAATTTGCAATATTTTAACGAATGACCAATTTTAGTGAAATCTGTGATGGAAATGGATTCTTGGATAAAACATGAAACTCAGGCACATGATTAGGGCATAAGTCATATGGTTTAAGAGATGGAAATACCTTGACTGCTAATTATTCAACGTTCTTGAGATAGGTCTGAACTATACATTTACCACCTTATAACAATGCCTCATTCTCAATTAGCACTACATTTATAAAACCCTTAGTTATATCAAGGCCACACTTCTTACACTTTGCAACAATATTTGGGAGATAATACTATATTTCTTCCTTGATTTTGTGATAGTAGGATAAAAAATAAAACCAAAATTCTCTGCTTTTTGAACTATAATAATATGAATTTGCAATGTTGCAAAAAATGACCAATTTTAGTGAAATATGTGATGGAAAAGGATTCTTAGAGAAAACTTGAAATTAGGGCATAGTGATAAAATTGGAGATATATGTAAGAGAAGTATAGATGTTGGTAATTTTGATCCATGCTTATGTGCATCCTTCTTAACGTTGGGGATTTTAGATCCAGGGTTCATCTAGAGTTGTCCAACAAAAACCCTTGAGCACCAGCATATCAATCCTCGACCAAATCTGAGGAAGGTCTCAACTGAGATATAGAGAGGATCATAGAGACCATATGGTCTTGTGAAAAGTATGAAGGCTAAACACACAAAGATCCATCAAGATTGGAATCCATATGACTGATATCTACAAATTATTAGGACTAAGAAGTAAAACAATACACACACACAAAATCAACACATACAGTATAAACACACGATAGATCAGAACTGTCACATATTTATTACTAGAGTCATTCCATCACAATAAAGGCATACATTATGTAGAACAAATATATATGACAGATATAGAACTTCATATATCCTCTGTATAAATATGCATAATTACAACAAACTACGCAATGCACCTTCTCTAAAAAATCAATCATATAACAAGAACATAGTTATATTTAAAAGAATTACAATATTTTAACAATATTAGAGTGAGATCGATACTAAGGACTCAATGAATCTCTTCTCAAAACATCTAGCTATCCTCATTTCTGATATCACTGCTCCAATTTATAGCTTTCTCTACTCGAGAGATCTGTCTCTTTCCGCTCTGATCCACTTTCTTGACTGACAAAACTGCTTTTCACACTTATGGAACCTTCTTGTAGTCCATGCAGCCTTCAGAAATCTAGGAAATATTAACTTCCCTATTAGTTCATATTTTTTCATCTCCACAACCCCTTTTGTTTCCAACAATAATCATTTGAGGGGATTTCTTGATGATTCTTTTCTTGATTCCAGCGTGCGTCTTCTTGATTTCTAGTGTGCATAAAAACTGGAACCGACATAGGTTCAATAATATTTTATGCCTATTGCGCACTGTCAAAACTCGATTCGTCATGCACACTTTTTCATTCCTCATGCATTTCCCTAGGAGTGCATAAAACTATTGAATAAGTGTACACAACTCCATTTATGTGCGCACACAAAGTTGAACCCAAAAGGTTAGGTGCCAACAGGCCCCCACCACTACTACTTGGATCTTCCATGAGGCAGTGGCTGGATGTTTTAAATCCAGAAAGTTTGATTAAGAAAAAATCATCATTCTGCAAAACCAGTTTTGCTTACGGTCGAGCCTGAGTAAGAGGAAAACATCTATGCAGGCTATAGATGCAACCCAACTCAAGTCCTGGAATGAATCAAGTAGGTTGAATGGTGAAAGATGGATTTGGAGTACATGAGGACATATGATCACTCCAGAACCTTCACTGGTGTTTGTGGAGGTGAATAAGGGATCTATTTAAATCCCACCAACAAACATTGACCACTGAAGAAAAGTGAGGCTCCATCAAGAAAGAGTATCATTCTTTGCTTGTATTTTTTTTCTGGAAGAACCAGATTAAGCTAGTAGCCTCAACCTTTATACTATGGGAGGGTTGGGGATCCATGGTGATATGTGAGAGTAGGTAAAGTATCCATGAGAATTGATATATGTGTTGACCCCAGGCTCACTGCAACGGGGACCAGATCCATGATGATGGATGGGAGGAGGGCGTTTGAGAGCCATTGATTAGGATTCCTTCTTATCATCAAAGGGGATGATGCATAGTGGTTGTTCACTCAGTGGTGTGCTATGATAAATGGTGAACAACTACGACTATGAAACACATTTCAAGGAACTGCAATGTATTGAGTCGATACTTGCTAGGAAATAATGGGTAAGGAACTCTATCGAGAAGTTGGTGACACACTAACAATCTTCGCAGAAACTGAAGTGCAGGATATATAGCTACTCGAACGAACTACAAAAAGCAGAGTATGGATAGTATGATAAATCACATCATGACATGGGGGAAATAAAATGCAAAATGACAAGAGAATTGGGGGAAATAGCAACGAGATGATGAAGGAAGTCACAGATGGAGTTGGTAGGGAATGGGGTGTGGAGAATTACCTCGACGTGAGCATCGGAGGGGGGGGGGGATGGGGGTGATATATATATAGGGGAGAGGGTGGGGAATATAACAACAGATAGAAAAAAATACTGAATGAGAGGGATAGCTTGGAGAACAAGTAGAAAGTGGCAATGAAATGTGACTCATGGGTATAGCCATATTATATATCCATTGTACTAGAGATGCATGTTGGAGAATGTGGTCGTATAACTATTTGTGTACTTGTGGCATGTGTGAAATTCCCACATAGGATTAATTTACCTTTAAATGAACTAAATCATGAGGAAACTCTTCTAAAACTCGTGGGAATTTTTAAACCATATCTGCTCCCTGTATATATGCCAAAGCATCAGCCTAATTTGGAAATAGGGAAAAACTGCACAAACTATCAATCTATTGAGTCCACCTGCGTGTATGATGTGAATTTTGTACTGTCCAAAAGGTAAACTATGTCGACTATGAGATGTGATACTGCTATACAACCTAGACTAAACCTATTCTACCCATATTCAAAACTTATACCGAGAGTTTAAATGACGGCTGAGCCCTACAGACCATATTATACCTTCAACCTACTGCCATTAATGAGTCCATTGAGTTTTTGTCCTTGTAGAGTTTCCATCTTGGTAGAACCTGCTTCACTAATGTAGACTATCCAAAAAGGACCCAACCAGTGCATGTAGAGCTTGCTAGGATGGTGTAAATATTTGATGTCATATAATAATACCAAAGAGATAGGATCGAGAATTTTCTAGCATATGTTATAGTAATGCCATGCCTTCTTCCTTTGTTTTTTGACCACTTGACTGAAACCAACCATCATTAGGTCTTCCTCTAGTTCTGTTAGCTTTTCTAACCTATGCTGAAGAGATTGATCATTGGTCATCTAGGTGGCTAGGGAGATCCGAAAGATAGGAACAACAAATTCAAGTAGCATGGACGCTTCTTTTCCATAGATAATCTAAGTGGAGTGCACCTTGTCATCCTTTTACATGTTATTCAATAAGCCCATAGGATTGCAATGATGCATTCATCCCAGTCATCACGTTGCATATAAATATTTTTTGTTAGGGCATGTTCTAAAATTTTATTAAAATCTTCCATTGTGCCATTGGCTTGAGGGTGATAAGGGGTTCTCTTTTGGTGATGGATAAAGAACTCCTGAATGAGTTGTTGAATGGTTTCATTCAAAAAATGTGACACCTGGTCACTCATAAGCACCCTTGGACACCAGAATCTAGTGATGACATTCTAAAAAATGAAGCACGTCATTGTTTATGTCGTATAATATTTGATTGTCACTTCTTTTCCCCACATTGTGAGGTATTCAATCATGGTGATGATTAAGAGCACCCATGTGCAACGAAAGGGAGGATTGATGGGTCTAAAAAAAAATATTTCCCATTTTTTGAAAGGCTCTAGTGTAGTCACATGGAACAATGGAATCTCATCTCTTTGGCAGGGTTTTCCAATGCATTGACATACATCGTAGCATTTTCAATAATCTTTGGCGTCTATGAAGAGAGAGGGTCACCAAATCCATATGTGTAGACCCTTGCATGTGTTATCCTTACCCACATTGTGGCCTCTAGAAATACCTTCATGTGCATCATACATGATGGAGTCACGTTCATGTTCCAAAGCACAATGACACAGGATTCCATCTGCACCCAATTTATTCAATTGTATAAAAATCAATTGATAATCGACACTACGGGTCATTAATTGTTGACGTTTTGTTGGAGTATACTCAGTGGGATCCTGGCCAGTTATGAGAAATTTCATGATTTTGTCCAATTAATTAGGCACAACTTCAACCCAGAAGAGTTGGGCATCAGGGAGTTCATCATTGAGGCTCTAGAAAATTTCCCAGTGTGAATCCGTGACAGATGATCAAGTACAACATTTTATTTTCCAGGGTTCAAGACAATTTTGAATTCAAATTCTTGGAAAATCAACAACCAACGACAAATTATTCCACCCAAAACTAGTTTGTTGACCAAATACTTGAGTGCAGAGTGGTCAGTGAAGAATTTGAACGTTGTCCCCAACAAGTAGTGGAAGAAATTTTGTTAGGAATATACCATGGCTAGACACTTGTGCCCGGTTGTCGTATAATTAGTTTTGGAATTGGACAACTTGCGGCTAGCAAAATAGACCAGATGATTGATGTTTCCTTCCCATGGTTGGACTAGAATGACACCCAATGCAATAGACGAAGCATTGTCATGGACATGGAAGAGATTCAACTAATTAGGAAGCACCAAAATGGGCACAATAACCAATTTTTATTTAAGGGTATTCAAGGCTTGTTGGCATTTTGGCATCCACTCATACTTAATATCCTTACGCAACAAATTTTCTAATGGAGTTTCAATCTAGGAATAATTTTGGATGAACCATGAGTAGTATCCTATATGACTCAATATTGTGTGCATTTATTGAACTGAAGTGGGGCCACCATATACAATATGGTGAAAATATTATATGGTTCCACAAGCAATCCATCCTTTCACACGATGTGGCCCATAAATATACCAAAGTGTGTACAAAAGATGCATTTGTAGCTTGCGGAATCAATCCAACATTATTCAAATTCAAATATATTTGTAGCTTGTAGAATCAATCCAACATTATTCAAAGAGATTTCATGTGTTATTTTAACAAACTGAACACAGTCCAATCATCCAATTATACCTTAAGGAACTTGTGGATAAATTCCTTGAAGGATACAACCACTATCTGGGAAAATACCACAGGGGATTTTTTCAAGGAAAAGGGCATGAACATGTATGCAAATGACCCCTATTCAGTCACAAAGTTGATTTTGGCATGATATTACTCTGTGATCTGCGCTTGATGATATCTTAATAATCCATCTGTGAAAGAGTGCGCTTCCCAACCGCCAACATTTTCCAACACCTCATTTGTGAAGGGTGTCGGGAAAGGGTCATGGATGTAGGCTGTGTTGAGACTCCTCAGATCAACATAGTTGTGAATCTCCCCATTCTTCTTGGGTTGCACCACCATAGGAATAATCCATTCAGACTCCTCGATGGGGGCAATAATTATTCGATCTAGTTCTTTGTGCACCTTTTCCTTATACTTGGGATTTAAGCAATAAGGACTTCTCTTGACTTGTTTGGCATCTGGTTTGAGCTGGATATTCATAGATCCCAATGATTTTTACACGTGAAAATTACTCATTTCAATGATGACCTATTTTCATCATTACAAGTGTCACAAGTGTCTCATTTTATCCATAAGTGTCGCAAGTGTTGCATTTTATCCATAAGTGTCGCAAGTGTCACAGACATCATACAATCATCTTTCCTATGTCGTGTCTCAAATGACATCACAAGGACACTTCAAAGACTGGTTTAAGAAAGATAAATCACATGAAAATTAGTACAAGTATTTTACCATGAAAAAGACCACTTAGAAGTCATTTTTGAAGGGAAACGCTCCCCTACCCGCTGTCAGGGAGTGCTAGCACTCCTTTCCTTCCTTTGGGGGAGAGTTGCAACACTATGTGCCCCATTCTCGGGGAGTGCTAGGATTTTTTGAGGAAATTTTGGGCAGCACTCCCCTACCCACTAGCAGGGATCTCTATCACTCCTTTCCCTTATTTGGGGGAGCATTGTAGCACTCTGTTCACCATTCGGGGGGAGTGTTATGCTGTTGAGAAAATCAGGGGAAGATCCCCTCATCTCTAAAATCAGTTGGATTCGAATCTGAGGTCAAGGATGGATCTTAGGGAGGATCCACAACTGGTGGAGAAATATCCTCAACCTATACAAGAAATATCTGAGGTGGTTAGGCCTGTTGAATCTTATATAAGGAGGCCTCCTCATGGTTAAAGGGGACATAGATAAATTGAGAAATACCTAACTTATGATCTCATAAGGAAGGAGGAAATTGAAGGCATCAAACTTATGATCTCATAAGGGAGATAATTAGTGAAGCATAGTCATTTTGTTTGTGGATAATTTGAGCAAGGGGCTGGACAAGGAGAGATGGAAGAGGTTGTTGCAAATTCATCAAGGTTTTCTCAGTATCTCTTTTGAGTTCTCATTAATACATGTTCTTGGCCTGTTTCCTTCAAGACTGTGTATGCCTACATGAACTTGTCTTTATCAATGGATAGATCTAGTTTCATACTAATCGTAATAGAATAGGAAGCATGCTTTGTATTTGATTGGATTGCAGGACCTATTGAAGAGCTTGTGGATCAGAGCTCAACTTGGAACTGGGTGAGAACAAACATCATAAAAAGGTACATCTTCTTCCTCTTCTCTATAGATTAGTTTAGCTAGGTTTAAAGGGATGTCAGTGACCAAAGTTAGCACCTTTCCATCTTGATCTTAGGTATTTAGGATCCAATACGGAATCCACCTGTCCGTAGGGGGATTTTCCTGTAACAACAATCCTACAATAACTTTCATCTCAGAAAATATCTGAGGAAACAAGTCCTCATATTTGTTAAGGAGGTCAACAACTTGAGTGACCATTTCCTTATCCAAATAATCTCCAATTATGGCCATCTCGGGTGCTTCTTCAGTACCAATATTGTGTTTCTTGGTTTTTATCAGGCCATTGTAGTTTGGTGCGACCATCTCTTCCTCTTTACCCTTTAGTGCACACTCTCCTTCTGACTCTTTGATTTGGATTCCATGGGGGTCATCATCATTAAAGTTGTCAACATCAATCTTCCAATAGTGTACTTATTCTTTTAATTTTTCCACTGGCTGATGATACGAACATACCACCCTGGGTGTGGTTTATTTTGGTTACCGATGGAAAATAAAATCCTTAATCCAATGGAGAACCTCTCTTTGATCTGAATATTTTGTTGTGAAGCTGAAGGTTGAATGAAATTGGGAACTCATATGTGTCCACTCTAATGTTTACCTCCTGAGTTCCTCTTGAATGTACCATCTTCTAGGGACCATTTCCATCATGTGGAAAAACCAATGTACCCATTGGGCTCGAGGGATATTTTTAGAGGTCCAACAACGTTCAAAAAAATAAATGTGCTCTTGAGGATCCTCAGTTATCTTGTACCAGTTGGCTAGTTCAAAGTCAGTGATGGGATGGAACCAAACCTTTATGAACTCAACTACCTGCACCTAGTTTTGAATACTCGGGTGTTTCATCACCCACCATTACAGAGGTGTTCCTCGAACCAATGCATCCATGGAGTGAAGTCTCTGCTCTGTGGGGATGAATTTCTCCATATGTATCAGAAATGTCTCCATTGGCCCTGTCCCATCAAACCACAAGGCATTTCACAACTCAGACCCAATCCATATTACTGCTATTTTTATCCTCATGCATCTATGAGTGGAAAATTTGTAGAGTTTATTCTGCCACCTATCCATGGTATCCTCATAATCCATTTCATAAGAATTGACACTTCTCCAGCTTAACTCTCCATCTGCGGTGGGGTGGATGTAATCCTCTTTATGTCCCGTGATCTTATAAATATTTTCAATGACTAAGATCCATGCATCCTTGTCTACAAGCTCATTATATTGGTCACCTTCATATGGATCTAAGGATGTGACCATGCATAGGGTGTTTGTTTCAAAGGACATCTTCCTCTTCTTCAAGTTTAACACTATGTTATTGTCAAAGGCCTAGTCAATGACCAGTAAAGAAATATATGGATCAGATTCATCCACAATATATATGACCTCAAAGTTGGCCTTTTTTTTTTCTCCTTCGATGTTTACTTCCACCTGCTCCAGACGAATGATTGGGTAGATATTGTATTGATTGGCTAAGCATAGTTGTATGGGAAACCAACCAAATTTAATTTACCCATCACATGCTAAGTTTTTTTCTACAAAATATTCACATCAAAACCCAAATCTAGCATGACTCCATCCATGTCATATCCACCAATCTTTGTTATCATCTTAAATTGTTGACCTGTGCACTTTTTCTTGTTGACCTAACATACATATTGTTTTGGAAATGAAGCAGATATGGTAGCCTCCACTCCTTGTTATTCCATGCAAGTAGCTGACATTTGAGCCAACTTACTTGTATCTTTTGGATCATTCAACAGTCACAAACAATAGCACAAGAAATAACTTACTTGGTTGTCAGATTCTTCCTTGTGACCCAATTCATGTAAGACTTTTGCATGCACTATGCGTTGCAATTCATCTTGCTAATATTCTTCATATTCTTTCTGCTCAG
>ML859876.1:4499-29701 GCA_009831015.1 Picea engelmannii
TTGTGGCCTCTGAAGCCTTGACGTATTGACCTACTGTATTCCCTATGCCCATGAGGATTTCTTCTAGCCAAAATTCCTGAGGCAGGGAATATAACCTGATCCAAACCGGGGCTCTGGTGAAGTCTTCCTGCTCTGGGTTGAATTTGTCGGTCCAGAACCTTGAAAAAAGACCCGCTGAGTTGTAAAAATATGGGCCGTTGTCAAAAATTTTGTCTTTGTCTTCAAGATTATATAGTATGATTGTGAAGAAACCTTTGGAGCTGAGCTGAACCTCATAGTCTCCATTAGGGTTCCACCAATCTTTAATCCAGCGAGTGAGATCTCTCTCAGTCGGCCAAAGGCCCAAAAATTTTCCTATCAGTGCGTGTTCCATCATGAATTGGGTGTGTTCCCCCACCCTATTCAATTTTATTTGATACAGAGGTGGTTTATCCAGTTGAGGGATGCACTTACCTGGCAGCCAGTTTTTGGGAGTCTGCGAGTGAGAAGAACTGGGATCGAGCTCCATCTCTTTGCAGTGTGTTTGTTCCTGGGTAAAGAGCTGTTCCCTCAAGTGAACCGGTGGTTCGAAAGCCGGCCTTTTAGCACGGGATCCGGCTTTGTCGTTGGCGGCTACGTCGCTGTACGAGGGGGGTTTCCCCCCCTCCCCCGAGCCCATTGAGAAGATGCCTGGGCCGTGCTGAGATCAGACCTGCAGGTCGAAGTAGTGGGAAGTCAGTGCTCTGGCGTCAGAGCTCGCATCCAACGAACACGGGAATGAAAATTTAGTACTCTAGGGTTTGTCGCCTAGTTGCAGAGCGTTTTCTCTTCCGCAATCGATGAAAAGCAACAATCTTCTTGTTAGCGATTAATGTTAAGAAATTCATTTTTAGTAAAAATTCAAAGAAAAACTTAATGTTGAATACCTTTCGATCCACCTATTTCCTCTCTTTGCAACATTTCCATAAATATTTTATTCTCTTTTTCACTCAGATTGCAAACAGACTTATCGAGTTTCTTCAAGGTTTTGCTTTGCATGACACACATTAACCAATGCATATCATTAATTTAAATTTACAAATACTTCAAATATATTAATTTTTTAATCAAACTTAATGAACTTGTCTCTCTCTCTCTTCTTTGGATGAGCTACCATTGTACTCACTGCAATAAGATGTTTTCTTTGAACTTTTGTTAGCCATGTTGTATATAAAAAAAATAAAAAACAATTAGAAATAGAAATTATGAAAATTTTATATAATCTAGTATTTCAATGCGCATCATTAAAAAAAATGCCCTAGGGCATCAAACATATACATACATCGATGTGTACTATTAGTCATTGTGCACCACTAACCCGTATGCATATGATACTAAAATGAATTATATTTATATTTTCGACCAATCGGTGCTTTTAACAGGTATATGTTCCCTGATGCACTTTTTTGTAAAGTGAGCATCAAGTCGCTACCTCTGTGTAGTGTGACCTGGTGTGATTTTCCTATACAGTGCGCATTGCATACCGTAGAGAAGTTTTTTCATAAAATCATTGAAAACAACATGGTTTACATGGTTTGGGATCCGATGCAATGAGTGGTACCATTTCAACGGATACTAAATTCCCCATATACAACTAAATAAATCCTATAAAAAATTATTGCTTAAAAAAAAGGGGAACCAAAATAAACAACAAGAAAGCTAGGGATTCCAATATCGAAGGTAACTATGAAACTCTTTTATTTTTCTTTTAACATGCATTGAAAATAGTTTGAATCAAATAGGGAAAGATTGAAATGATCATTAGAATGAAATCACTTACCTGAAATTTATTTTTTGCAGATTTGTATGTGCCCTAAGATCCCTTCCAAATTTGTCTCTTGAAAAATATCTACCCACTCGAAAGTCTTTTGTGGTAAATCTCTCTTTCACAAATCTTCCCTCTAAAGTCTGCCAAAAATGAAATAATGAATAGTGTTTTAATTTATAAACAAATACATTTTGAAAAATGAAATTCCCTCTCTCTTTTTTTTCACTATGTTTTTTCATTGTATATATCGTACTGGTGTGATACAAAGCGCACCGGTACACTTTGTATGTAAAAAAGCTTAATAAACTATATTAAAAAAAATTAAATGTGTCATCAAAATGGTGTGCCACACAAATTAATGCACCTTGGTGCATATATACATAAAAACTTATTGATACCAAATTTATCGAAAAAATAGAAATGCAAACCTCCAGAATTAAAATTTACAGATATTTTTCTTCGCAGAGGGTCTAACAGAGGTCACACTTTGGTGTGTTTCGTAGTGTAGCACACTGATTTGTTCTATATATAAATACACACCAGTGCGTAAGAAAATAATTAAAAGCACCTATAACTTTTAATATCAAATTAGTGCATGTATTGATGATGGTTTTGGCTCAAATGTAGGGAAAAGAATGTTATAATATCAAATGGCCAATACTTCAGATTCCAGTTCATTCCATATCGTTGCAATTTTCTAAATTTCTCCCACACCATTTGAAGTAAGTCTAGATTTTATTTATAATTCATTTATCTAGTTGAATTTATGTCATTTATGCAAGTGCATTTGAATAATTGTTCATTGAATTCTAGAGGATCGTAAATTAGGGTCGAGTTCAGATGCGTAGTATATTCCACCAGTGAAAAAATGTCACAAACTCTTATCAGGAGAAAGATATTGTGGGAAAATATTTGATGAAAATGGACAGTTGTTTTACCTTGCCAAATGTAACATGCCATCTTCCAGTGACCTACATCATGGGTCAATGGTATTACATCGTGAATTGGATCTCTTTTATGACACGCCAGTGGTACGTGGTTGTTCAAAATGTAAAGGGTTGAATAAGAACCCCCAACATTTCACATTGTCCCATTATATCAATGATCAACTACCCAAAGTTGATGGTATAATACCTCCCACTGCGGTAAAAAATCCCATAGGTGATATAGAAAATACACGTAAACACTTCCATATGTTTTTTTTTTTTTTTAAATTTGGAAGCCAGATTAACTATGTTTCATCCTAACTTTTCCAACCCATCTCCTTATATTGAGTCAATGGAGATTTCTTATAGTGAGAAAAAGTATGATATCAATACTACCCAAAACATCTCTACTAGGAGATACAAAAAGTTGTATGAGCTAAGAGCAAAAATGTCCAAGTACACGCCAATGTATGTTCAATTGTTGGAAGGTAGTGATGACTTTCCTCTTCCTATCCATCTTCAAAGTAAATACCAAACCTATTACAACTGAGCTTTGTATGGTGCTTGGTCGTCTTCCATCCATGTGCCCGATGTTGGAACCAATTTCTCTTTTCGTCATAATGGTTATATGATTTCCAAGTCTAAAACAGATGTTTCAAATTTTGGGTTGTTTATCCTTTCACATGTATCTGTTTCTCCCAAACAATCAGTGGCACTTATGCCATTTTTTGGTTCTCTTTATAGTCGGTATGATTACTTGAATATTTTCAAATACAAACATAACATTTCCATGTATAGTACGTGCATGAATGGTTACGCTTTTGGAAACTTTAACATGAATTTTTTTTTATATATCGACGATCATCCATGAACTCATGGGAACATCACAGGGTTCAAATAGTTGTAGGTCCTCATTATTAGTGAAAATTGTTCCTTTGAGGAACACTCCAATGATAAAGAGTTCTTTATGAAAAGGAAGGCATCCATATTTTTTTGTTGTGCATGCAATATGTAGTTTGTCTCCTGGTGACGAGTTGTTAATAAACAATAACATTCATAGACCACCAGCTACTCATAAAAAACACCTTGCATTGGGTCTACCTTTAGATGTCCCCTTGGGGCATAAGAAAAAGATGATTTAGTAATTGTATTTTTGGATTTTCAATGGAACTAATGTAAATGTATTGTTTAATTCAACATTTTTTTTTATAAAGTGGTTGGTTGCATGTTACAATCATTACATACAATATGGGGACTAATCTCTCTATAACATCTACACATGGACTTTTGTTTATTTTATTTATTGAGTTTGTTTAATATTTTTTTATAGTTTTAAATATTAATACAAAATTAATTTAATTTAATATTCTTTTCACCTTAGCAAATTAATTAATTTGTTTACTAATGAAATCAAATACTTACATTTCCTTATGAGGAGATTCATAATTAAGTTGGTGGTGGAGAAAAAAATCATAAATTCTTTTAAAGCAAATTGTGTATATTAAAATGACATTGTCTAATTATTCTACGTTTTGGTCTTTTTCCTTGGAATCCAGGAACATAAATCTGGATGAAAACACAATTTTATATTGTTTAGATTAATTTTTTGAATGTATAAATGGATTCAGTGTGTTGAAAAACCCCTAGGGCACTTAGATTATACAAACTTAGCCACTAAAATCTACAGATCCAACACTTTCTCACCGTATTTCGGACAAGATTAAATAGAAAAAAATCCCCAGAAAAGGGACAAAATGTAGAATGTTTAGGCTACGACTATTAAATTCGTTATTATTAATGATTTCCTTTTCATATTTAATAATTATAAGCTTTTTTAAAAAATCATATTTAAAATCCATTATTATTAATGATTTTGTTTTCATATTTAATAATTATGATTATAATATTTTTTTTTAATTATACCAATTATAAATTTAATTATGTACAATTATTATAACATTATCAATCAAATGAATGATAAAATAACATTTCATAAGAGTAATTTTTCTTTGTAAACATGTTTAATCAACATATTGTATCCCACTGGAAATTAAACAATTCACCTTGAAGAAGAATTAAACATTATATGACATTAATAGTTATAAGTTTTTGAAATTATAATCCAAAGTAAGCGATTTCATAAAACTAAAGTTAAACATTATATGAAAACTCTAAATTCTAATGAGATATACATCTTTAATTTAATTTAAAAACTGAGAAATCATTAACGTACCTAGAATACATTTTATAAATCAAAGGTTTTATTTTTAGTTTTTACACAAAGTATATATATGCATTATAGAAAGTTGAGGTTTGGGTTTGTGGTTTCAAAAGATTAGGTTTTCCTCAACATGCGCATCATTTCAAATCGCATCAGCCTGACAGAGGATCCTCCTACCTCTCCAGGTCATCATGGCCTACATGGATGAGGATCTCTTTGACTATTCGTACAATCCTCACCATGATTTAGACATATGGATGTCTCACATCCCATCTCTCCCCTTAGATCCTTCTCCTAGTCCCCCCCCATGGTTCACGTATTTCTCCCCCCTCCCCCCAACAACTTGACATGTCCAACCCTTCGCTCATTCCTGACCCCTTTCTTGTGCAACCTCCTATTGCTCCACTGTGACAAGACCACTCCTCAAATCAACTGCAAACCATAGATATTTTCCTCCCTTGTCTCCCTGCGCGAAGAAATGGAACAAGATTCCTACCCCGCATCCAGAAATGAATGCTTGGTACATCCCATTCGTCCCCATTATGACGAATATTACATCACCATTCATATGCTCCTTCAGACATCTCCATAATATTTATCACCCTCATCAAATCTCCAACCAGATGGTTTCATCAAGAACCTACTCTTTGAGCATATTCTGTGTGGGGACCTCCCGAGAACAACAGTCTCCTTTGACACAACCCCTAGTGTTGTCAAAATGGAAGACCAAAGGAAGGTAAAGCGGTGTCTCAATTAGAAAGTAGGAGCTACAAACTTGATCCTAGGTAAGAACACCCAATTAAAAAAAATCGCAACCATGTAGAATGAAACCTTAGTAGGGAGATTTGTCAGTAAATGCCTCTCAGTAAACACCATGCGACAATGTACAACCCATATTTTTCTATCATTCCTAGGATATGCTCCAAAATGCATTTGACTGGCCAAATTTTGGTTGGAATGGACCTTTTGCTCGGCCCTGGACTCTCACAAAATTCTCTCAGGTTCTTGGACATTTGGTTTCCAATCCTTTTTTCTAAAAAAATCGTCTGTATATTTTGATGTTACTTATGAGAAGGTCGAATACATTATCGTGTGGGTTAGACTCCTAGGCCTCCCCCTACTTTTTTGGTTTGATGAGGTATTCAAGGATATTGGAAAATCAATAGGCCTATTCTATGATGCAGATTGTTCCTATACAACTTCTAGTTACATGGGTATGGCCAAGATTCTGGTAGGCATCAAACTCTCAAATGGTCTCACGGAGGACATTACCATTACTTTCAAAGGTACTTCCTTTAAAAAAACTATGGATTATGAAGGCATTCCCTTCAGATGTGGATGATGCCACTCATATGGGCACATTGGCAGAGATTGCTCCAAAGGGTCTCCGAGAGTTAGCAAGGCAAAGAAGACGCAGGGTCAAGACTCACCCCCTCAAAACAAACATCTAAATGAATATCTTCCAACCTCTCCAAGGCTCCCCTACTCTGCTACTCCTTCCTAGGCCCCCAAGCTCTAGAATATGTGGTGGCCCAAAATCTTAGCACTATTCTTGCGGCTAAAAACTCAAGTAATATTTTTACTTCTCCTCGTGTTCTTTACCCATTTTGTCTTTCCAATGTTTCTTCCAAATTGAAATCTACTTTAGCAATTGGATACCCTTGGAAGTCCCATTTTAGGTAAGTCTCTTGGGTCTCTCTAGAATCTCTTCAACCCCCCTCATCCCCACCCCCCCTCTCCCTTGGTTCTCCTACCCCTCCCTCTTATCCATATAAACCTTCCCCTCTCCTCCCCTCCCAAATATATTCTTTCATCCCTCTCTCGAACCCTCTCCTCCTCCTCCTCAGGAAAATATGGAAGAATTGGGGCCTCTATCCCCTGGAACAAAAACCCTCTTCAAGGGGACTAAAATCCTTCCTATCCCATGCCCAAAAAATTGCTAACTCTAAAGTTTGATCTGGTAAAGAAAAAACTCTCATCAGGGCCCTTAAAGAAAATTCCCCTAGGTCGGTTCCAAAATAATTGTCCTCTCTCACAACTTTCATGGGATGGCTGATCCGGATTTGATGAGTAGAACAAAATGAATACAGATTATTAACAAGTGCTTAACACAAAAATAACAGAGATAAAGTAAAACTGGTTTTCTATTCAATAACGAAATAAGATGAAACTGTAAAATGCAGCGGAAACAAGCTTGCTAGAATGGTGGCGACTTATCTCTGAGAAGAGATGTGACGGCTGCACGCATTCGCAAGAAGAAGATTACAATGAGGATCAGAAGCCATTTTTACAATAAACAAGAATTTCAAAAACCCTAGACATCCAAAAACCTAACCCTAGGAGATGAAGCGCCAAAAGTCATGTGGGCCCCGTTTGGGTAAGTTAGTACATCAACTTCCCGGGGTCGTAACTTTTGCATACGATCTCCGTTTTAGGCGTGTGATATCCCATTTGAAATGTATCATCGAGGAAATTCATTTTTGGGGTTCAATCATTCCTTCGGATATCATTGAGAAGCTCAATCCCGAAAAACATCCATTTAGGCCCTCAAAATGGCCACGGAAGTTAAAACTGCTAAAAATAGTAAATTGCCAAAATTGTCAGAAAACTATTTTGAGCCAATTGGAAAATTTGGGTGGCCACTGATATCCATATGGATCATTCCTCCCTCCTTAGGAAGAAATGGTCTCCATTGCGTTGAGGTCCCCCATCAGATGACAAAATTTTTGTTGAATTTGGCCCCGGGTGAGCCACTTGCCTTGGTGCAGGAGCTGCCCTGCTTTGACGACTCGATAAATATGGATCCTTTGTTGTCGAGTGCCCTTGATATGTGTGTCCACAACCCAATCATTGGATGCCTATTATATGCAGCTAGGGTTGAGCTCTGTTGGTGTTAGTTGTTCTGCTACTTTTGAGGTGTCCAATACTGGTGGGAAATAAGGGCGAAGGAGATCCATGTTGAACACTGGGTGTAGGCCAAGGAAAGGAGGAATGTTGAGCTCAAAATAATTATCCCCCACAGACTTAGTGATAGTGTATGACCCATAACGGAGTGGGAGAAGATTTTGATGGGGTTCTGTAAGGCATTATTTCTGCAAGTGCAACCAAACTTTTTCGCCCACTTGAAACTTATGTGGCACCCGATGTTGATCATGGAATTGTTTGTGCTTGTCATTGGAATTATGTAGGATATCCTGAACCTGTTGGTGGATGTGTTGTATCCTCTCAATGAACCAAGTTGCTTTGTTAGCTTCAGTTGGAGCAGGAGATGAGTCGGTCGAGGTGACCACAAGGGGAATTGAAACATCTATGGGACCCATTGGTTGGAATCCCAACCCCACCTGAAAGGGGCTGTGGCCGATTGAGCTATGTAGGGCTCGATTGTAGCTATGCTGGACATAGGGAAGGCTCTCATCCCATGTGCGAGGGTGCTTTGAATTATACATGCGAAGGATATGCACAATCATTCGATTTACAACCTCGTTTTGGCCATCTCTCTGGGGGTGGAAGGCCGTGGATTTGGTGAGCTTAGTGTCCAGCAGTGATGAGAGGCTCGACCAAAATGTGATGAGAAATCGGCTATCCTGATCTGAGACAATGGTTTGTGGGATTCCAAAATGTAACTAGACTCGTTCAAAGAAGAGCTTGGCAGTGGCCTCTGCTGTAATGCTCTTCTTGCAGGCAACCAAAATCGCCATCTTAGAAAAGAGATCAACAACCACAAAAACACAGTCATTTCCCCACTTGGTGGACGGGAGGCCCAACATGTAGTCCATTGATATGGATTCCCATGGCCTGTCAGGAGTAGGAAGAGGGGTGTACAGGCCCTGTTTCTTAATGGTTGGTTTGGCAATAACGAAGGTAGTGCAGGACTTGATATACTTGTTGACCTCCTGTCGAAGTTTCGACCAGTAGAAATGTTTCTGTAGAATCGCCACTATCTTTTTGAGACCGAAGTGTCTTTCCACTCGACTATAGTGGGATTCCTAGATCAGCTTCGTTCACTCACCTGATGGAACACATATATGACCCAGATGACACAACAACCCATCCTGAAGATGGAAATTATCGACAACTATGTTTGCACGCAACATTTGGTAGGTGGTGGTGAAGTCAGGGTCTGTCTCATAGAGTTGAGGCCATCCATATGTCTCATGGCCGCAAGAGTCTATCACCATGGTGAGTGTCGTGACTGGCAGTCTGCTAAGGCAATCAACGACACGATTGGTGCTTCCTGTTTTATACTTGATGTTGAGGTGGAATTGCTGCAAGTATGTGGACCACTTTTGATGGAGGTCATTCAGAAATTTTCCCTATGTCTGCATGAATTGCAGTGGCTTATGATCAGTGTGGATGACTGTCTCCTTCCCAAGAATGTAATGTCTCCACTGGCAAGAGACTTTCACAATGGAGTACATTTCTTTGTCATAAGTAGGGTACTTACGGACAATATCTGACAGTGTCTCACTATGATAGGCCATGGGGTGGCTGTGTTAAGTGAGAACGATGCCCATAGCATAGCCTGAGGCATCTGTCTCAATCTCAAAGGGATGTTGCAGGTCTGGTAGTGAAAGTGCTGGGTCTGAGCACAAGTGCTGCTTCAAATCATAGAATTCTTTTTGTTGGGACCAGCCCCACGCAAATTTCTCCTTACCGCCAACCCTATTTATTTGGCTGAGGGCCCATGCAATATGGGAGAATCCCAACACGAACCTGCGGTAGAAACTTGCAAGGCCCAAGAAGATCCGAAGCTCAGTGAGTGTTGTTGGGGCTGGCTAGTCACGGATGACACTGATCTTGGCTGGATCTACATGCATGCCATGTTGATCAATGATGTAGCCCAGGTAATGGACCCCGTCCATGTTGAAGGAGCATTTTTCCAATTTGGCGTATAGCTTCTGCTGCCACAGGGTGTGTAGAACCTGCTGAATATGCTACAAGTGTTCGTCCCAAGTCTTATTATAAATTAGAATGTCATCTAGATACACCACTACAAAAGTATTGGTGAATGGTCGTAGGCTATCGTCCATCATCCTCATGAAAGTGGCTGGAGAATTTGTCAAACCAAAGGGCATGACCAACCACTCAAAAAGGCCTTCCTTTGACTTGAAGGCGATCTTCCATATATCTGCCTGTTCTATCGAGACCTGGTGGTAGCCAGACTTCATATCAATCTTGCTGAAGTATTTGGCACCCGTGAATTGATAAAGGAGGTCGTCGATTCGGGGAATCGGGTACCGGTTTCTAACTGTGATTTTATTCACAGCCCAGTAATAAATACAGAGTCACTAAGTTCCATCTTTCTTCTGTACCAACACGATTGGGCTCTCGCAAGATGATGAGCTGGGACGGATGTGCCCCTTGTGGAGAAGTTTTTGGATCTGTCGCTTGATCTCCTCATTCTCTAATAAAGAGCGGTGATAGACTGGCCCATTGGGAAACGGTGCATCGGGGGTCATATCGATGGGGTGCTTAACCTGAAAGTGTAGAGGTACCCCTGTAGGTGAGGAGAACATATCCGAGTATTCTTCCACGACCTTATCTACTTGCTTCTGTTGTGTGGAGAGGTCTACCACAAAGACCCTAGATGTGGTTGTGATCTTTCTCTTATTTTGAGAGCGAATCATGAAGAAGACAAACTTCCCCATCTGAGAGATGACCTTCCTACATTTCTTAGCAGAGATCAAGGAAATAGCACTTGGTGGGACTGCCTCAGGTATCCTGTACAATTTCCTATTCAAAGTAATAATAACACTACGAGGCCTAGACTCATATACAACATTATGTTTCCATAAATAATGTTGGTCCAAAAGAACATCACAAACTTCGAGAGGAGAAACATCACACAATACCTTGTCTTTGAAGGGATTGATGTTGTATGACAATCGACATTGTTGGCTGACGCGGAGATCGCTTCTTTGGCGGAGCCATCCAATGGTGTAGGGATGTGGGTGCGGTGTTGTTGGCAAGGCCAGCCGTTTGATGACCTCTACTAAGATGATTTTCTTCTAGCTACCGCTATCAACGATGAAGTGCAATGGGGTTCCTTTTACTCACATCTGTGAATGAAAGAGGCACTCTCCTTCTTCTGGCTCGTCTGGTTCACCAGGATGGAGCTTGGTGGTAGCAACGGTGGCACTGGGTTCCGCATCAATGATCTATCTTCCCCTTTCTGGTTCTGGCTCAGAGTCAGAATCCACATCTGATTCAGAGGTTTTCACTTCGGCCACCAACGACTGCTTTGAGTGGCAGTCAGCAGTGTTATGCCAAGGGCTCTTATGGAAGTCACACCACTTCTTGGTATCTTTCTTTGTCTTTTCGATGTCCTTCTTTTCTTGAGGCTTGGACCGGTTGTCCTGATACTATCCATCTTTGGTCTGTCCTTTTTTCTATGGGTTGGGGCCGCCCTTTCCTGGCTTTACTTGTGAGGGGTTCCCAGGCCCAAATTTTCGCGTCTTTTGTTTGAGCTTTTGCTTGATTTTGACATCATATCGATAGGTCGCGCCCAAGGATAATATGTCCATAAATTCCATTTCGGTCTGGATGTATCTATGCAGAGCATCGCAACAGTTGAGCACCATATCTCACTTCGAATCTTTGATACCCAGCTTGGTGCGCAAGGTATGAAAGATATTTTTGAAATCTGGCACTGCTTGGTCTCTTTCGTGCCGCAGTGTGGTCCATTTGGTATACAGGTTGTCATAACTTTTGACAGGGTAGTATTGTTCCTTAACAACATCCTTGAAGGATTCCCAGGTGGTCGTGACTGAAAATAATGAGGTTTCCTCTGTTTCCTTTTGATCACAGAAAGTTTCCCACCAATATTTGACATGGTGAACAACTTTGAGGAGCGCAAAAGTAATATTTTCTCGATTCGAAAAGTTATGGACAAAAAAATACCCTTCTAGTAGATTCAACCACTTTTCTACAACATCTACATCTATATGACCTTCAAATATAGGAGTATAGAATTTTATTTGTACCTTGAAGGGGCTACCACCTCCGTTCGAAGAAGATGTGTCGCCTGTTGGTAGCCGTCGAAGGATTTGCGCGAAACTATCCATCATCTCGTTCCTCTATTGCGTGAGGGCTTCCTTAATCAACAGTTTGAAAGGATCTCCTGTCCCATCATATTTCTTTTCTCTTGCCATGAGAGGTCACTTGGGCGTGCGAGAGCTTCTTTCCTCAAGAGAAACAAGCTCGAGACCCAACTCTTTGTACTCCGACCTCATTGGGGACATGCATTAAGACGACAAGGAGCAGACCGCTCTGATACCACTGATCCGGATTTTATGAGCAGAACAAAATGAATAGAGATTATTAATAGGTGATTAACACAAAAATAATAGAGATACAATAAAACTGGTTTTCTATTCAATAACGAAATAAGATGAAACTGTAAAATGCAACGAAAACAAGCTTGCTAGAATGGTGGCGGCTTATCTTTGAGAAAAGATGTGACGGTTGCATGCATTCACAAGAAGAAGATTACAATGAGGCTCGGAAGGCATTTTTACAATAAAAAAGAATTCCAAAAACCGTAGACATCCAAAAACCTAACCCTAGGAGATGAAGCGCCAAAAGTCATGTGGGCCCCATTTGGGTAAGTTAGTACATCAACTTCCCCAGGTCGTAACTTTTGCATACGATCTCTGTTTTAGGTGTGTGATAGCCCATTGGAAAGGTATCATTGAGGAAATTAATTTTGGGGGATCAATCATTCCTTTGGCTATCATTAAGAATCTCGATCCCGAAAAACCTTCATTTAGGCCCTCAAAATGGCCCCGGAAGTTAAAACTGCTAAAAATAGTAAATTGCCAAAATTGTCAAAAAACTATTTTGAGCCAGTTGGAAAAGGTGGGTGGCCATTGATGTTCATATGGATCAATCCTCCCTCCTTAGGAATAAATTTTCTCCATTGCATTGAGGTCCCCCATCAGATGAGGAAATTTCTGTTGAATTTAGCCCCGGGTGAGCCACTTGCCTTGGTGCAGGAGCTGCCCTGCTTTGACGACTCGATAAAGTTGGATCCTTTGTTGTCGAGTGCCCTTGATTTGTGTGTCCACAATATGATCATTGGATGCCTGTTGTATGCAGTCAGGGTTGAGTTTTGTTGGTTTCAGTTGTTTTTCTACTTTTGAGGTGTCCAATAATGGTGGTAAATAAAGGCGAAGGAGATCCACATTGAACACTAGGTCCAGGCCAAGGAAAGGAGGAATGTTGAGCTCAAAATCATTATCCCTCACGGCCTTAGTGATAGTGTATGGCCCATAATGGAGTGGGAGAAAATTTCGATGGGGTCCTGTAAGGCGTTCTTTCTGCAAGTGCAACCAAACTTTGTCACCCACCTGAAACTTATGTGGCACCTGATGTTGATCATGGCACTGTTTGTACTTGTCATTGGACTTCTGTAGGATATCCTGACCCTGTTGGCGAATGTGCTTGATCCGCTCAAAGAACCGGGTTTCTTTGTCAGCTTCAGTTGGAGTAGGAGATGAGTCGATCGAGGTGACTGCAAGGGGAAGTGCAACATCTATGGGACCCAATGGTTGGAATCCCAAACCCACCTGAAAGGGGCTGTGACCGGTTGAGCTATGCAGGTCTCGGTTGTAGCTATGCTAGACATAGGTAAGGCACTCATCCCATGTGCAAGGGTGATTTTAATTACACATGCGAAGGATATGCACAATCATTTGATTTACAACCTCATTTTGGCCATCTGTCTGGGGGTGGAAGTTCGTGGATTTGGTGAGCTTGGTGTTCAACAGTGACCAGAGACTCAACTAAAATGTGCTGAGAAATCGACTATCCTGATCTAAGACAATGGTTTGTGGGATTCCAAAATGTACCTAGACTCATTCAAATAAGATCTTGGTAGTGGCCTCTGCTGTGATGCTCTTCTTGCGGGCAACCAGAATCTCCATCTTAGAAAAGAGATCAACAACCACAAAAACACAGTCATTTCCCCGCTTGGTGGATGGGAGGCCCGACATGTAGTCCATTGAGATGGATTCCCATGGTCTGTCAAGAGTAGGAAGAGGGGTGTACAGGCCCTGTTTCTTAATGGTCGGTTTGGTAATTGCACAGGCAGTGCAGGACCTGATATACTTGTTGACCTCCTGTCGAAGTTTCGGCCAGTAGAAATGTTTCTGTAGCATTGCCACTGTCTTTTCAAGACAGAAGTGTCCTACCACCCAACTGTAGTGGGCTTCCCAGATCATCTTCGCTCACTCACTTGATGGAACACAGATATGGCCCAAACGACACAACAACCCATCATGAATATGGAAATTATTGACAACTGCGTTTGGACCCAACATTTGGTAGGTGGTGGCGAAGTCAGGGTCTGTCTCATAGAGTTAAGGCCATTTAGATGTCTCATGGCCACAAGAGTCTAGCACCGTGGTGAGTGTCGTGACTGGAAGTTTGCCGAGGCAATCAACGACGCGATTGGTGCTTCTTGTTTTATACTTGATGTTGAGGTGGAATTTCTACAAGTATGTGGAACACTTTTGATGGCGGCCATTCTACAATTTTCCCTGTGTCTGCATGAACTGCAGTGGCTTATAATCAGTGTGGATGACTGTCTCCTTCCCAAGAATGTATTATCTCCACTAGCAATAGACTTGCACAATGGAGTACATTTCTTTGTCATAAGTAGGGTACTTACAGATAGTATCTAACAATGTCTCACTATGATAGGCCACGGGGTGGCTATGCTGAGTGAGAACGACACCCACAACATAGTCTGAAGCATCTGTCTCAATCTCAAAGGGATGTTGCAGGTCTGGTAGTGAAAGTACTGGGGCTGAGCACAAGCACTGCTTCAAATCATCGAATGCTTATTGTTGGGACCGACCCCACACAAATTTTGCGTTACCGCCACCCCTGTTTATTTGGCTGAGGGCCCATGCAATATGGGAGAATCCCAACACAAACCTGCGGTAGAAATTGGCAAGGCCCAAGAAGATCTGAAGCTTAGTGAGTGTTTTTGGGGCTGGCCAATCACGGATGACTTGGATCTTGGCTGGATCCACATGCACGCCATGCTGATCAATGATGTATCCCAGGTAATGGACCTTTTCCATGCCGAAGGAGCATTTTTCCAGGTTGGCATACAGCATCTGCTGTCGCAGGGTGTGCAGAACCTACTGAATATGCTGCAAGTGTTCAACCCAAGTCTTGCTGTAAATTATAATGTCATCCATATACACCACTACAAAAGTATTGGTGAATGGTTGTAGGATATCATCCATCATCCTCATTAAAGTGGCTGGAGCATTTGTCAAACCAAAGGGCATGACCAACCACTCAAAAAGGCCTTCCTTTGACTTGAAGGTGGTCTTCCATATATCTGTCTATTCTATCGGGACCTGGTGGTAGCCAGACTTCAGATCAATCTTACTGAAGTATTTGGCCCCCATGAGTTGATCAAGGAGGTCATCGATTCGGGGAATCAGGTACCGGTTTCTGACTGTGATTTTATTCATAGCCCAGTAATCAATAAAGAGTCACCAATGTCCATCTTTCTTCTCTACCAACACGATTGGGCTCCCGCGAGGTGATGAGCTAGGATGGATGTGCCCCTTGTGGAGAAGTTCTTGGATCTATCGCTTGATCTCCTCATTCTCTAATAAAGAGCAGTGATAGACTGGACCATTGGGAAGCGATGCGTCGGGGGTCAGATCGATGGGATGCTTGACCTGGAAGTGCAGAGGTACCCCTGTAGGTGAGGAGAAGATATCTGAGTATTCTTCCACGACCTTATCTACTTGATTATGCTCTATGGAGAGGTCTGCCGCAGAGACCCTGGATGTGGCTGTGATATTTCTCTTATTCTAAGAGAGAATCACGAACAAGAAAAACTTCCCCATCTGAGAGATGACCTTCCTACATTTCTTAGCAGAGATCAAGGAAATAACACTAGGTGGGACTGCCTCGGGTATCCTGTACAATTTCCTATTCAAAGTAATAATAACACTACGAGGCCTAGACTCATATACAACATGACGTTTCCATAAATAAGGTTGGCCCAAAAGAACATTACAAACTTTGAGAGGAGCAACATAACACAATACCTTGTCTTTGAAGGGCTTGATGTCGTATGATAGTTGTCATTGTTAGCTGACGCAGAGATCTCTTCCATTGTGGAGCCATCCGATGGTGTAGGGATGTGGGTGCGGGGTTGTTGGCAGGGCCAGCTGCTTGATGACCTCTACTAAGATGAGGTTCTTTTGGCTACCGCTATCAATGATGAAGTGCAATGGGGTGCCTTTTACTCACATCTGTGAATGGAAGAGGCGCTCTCCTTCTTCTGGCTCGTCTTGTTCACCATGCTGGAGCTTGGTGGTAGAAATGGTGTAACTGGGTTCTGCATCAATGATCTGTCTTCCCCTTTTTGGTTCTGTCTCAGAGTCAGAATCTGCATCTGAGTAAGAGGCTTTCAATTCGGCCACCAACGAATTCTTTGAGTGTCAGTCAACAATGTTATGCCAAGGGCTCTTATGGAAGTCGCACCACTTCCTGGTATCTTTCTTTGTCTTTCCGATGTCCTTCTTTGCTTGTGACTTGGACTGGTTGTCCTGATACTGTCCATATTTGGTCTGTCCTTTGTTCTGTGGGTTGGGGCCGCCCTTTCTTGGATTTTTTTGTGAGGGGTTCCCAGGCCCAAATTGTCGCGTCTTTTGTTGGATCTTCTGCTCAATTTTGACGGCATATCAATAGGCCGTGCCCAAGGATGAGATGTCCAGAAATAAAATTTTGGTGTAGATGTATCTATGCAGAGCACCGCGATACTTGAGCACCAAATGTTGCTCCAAATATTTTATACCCAGCTTGGTGCGCAAGGTATGGAAGATATTTTTGAAATCTGGCACTGGTTGGTCTCTTTCTTGCCACAGTGTGGTCCATTTGGTATACAAGTCATCATAACTTCCAACATGGTAGTATTGTTCCTTAATAGCATCCCTGAAGGATTCCCAAGTGGTCGTGACTGAAAATAATGAGGTTTCCTCTGTTTCCTTTTGCTCACAGAAAGTTTCCCACCAATATTTGACATGGGGAACGGATTTGAGGAGCGCAAAAGTAATCTTTTCTCTATTCGAAAAGTTATGGACAAAAAAATACCCTTCTAGTAGATTCAACCACTTGTCTACAACATCTGTGTCTATTTGACCTTCAAATATAGGAATATCAAATTTTATTTGTACCTTGAAGGGGGCGACACCTCTGTTCGAAGAAGATGCATCACCTGTTGGTAGCCGTCAAAGGATTTGCGCGAAACTATCCATCATCTCATTCCTCTGTTGCATGCGGGCTTCCTTAATCAACAGTTTGAAAGGATCTCCTGTCTCGCCATATTTCTTTTCTCTTGCCATGAGAGGTCACTTGGGCGTGCGAGAGCTTATGTCCTCAAGAGAAACAAGCTGGAGACCCAACTCTTTGTACTCTGACCTCGTTGGGGACATGCATTAAGACGACAAGGAGAAGACCGCTCTAATACCACTGATACGGATTTTATGAGAAGAAAGAAATGAATACAGATTATTAACAGGTTTTTAACACAAAAATAACACAGATACAGTAAAACTGGTTTTCTATTCAATAACAAAATAAGCTGAAACTGTAAAATGCAACGAAAATAAGCTTGCTAGAATGGTGGCGGTTTATCTCTGAGAAGAGATGTGACAGCTGCGCACATTCACAAGAAGAAGATTACAATGAAGCTCGGAAGGCATTTTTACAATAAAAAATAATTCCAAAAACCCTATACATCCAAAAACCTAACCCTAGGAGATGAAGCACCAAAAGTCATGTGGGCCCCATTTGGGTAAGTTAGTACATCAACTTCCTGGGGTCGTAACTTTTGCATACGATCTCTGTTTTAGGCGTGTGATAGCCCGTTGGAAAGGTATCATCGAGGATATTCATTTTAAGGGATCAATCATGCCTTCATCAATAATTTAGGAGATATATCCTGAAAAAACTTCATTTAGGCCCTAAAAATGGCCCTAGAAGTTAAAACTGCTAAAAATAATAAATTGCCAAAATTGTCATAAAACAGTTTTGAGCTAGTTGGAAAAGGTGGGTGGCCACAGATATCCATCTGGATCAATGGCTAACCCCACAAAAATTTTATCCATAAAATTCATCTCTCATATCCATTCCCCTTCCATTATTCTCCTTCAAGAAACCATGATTGTTGGTATTAAAGCTAAATCTTCCTTCTCAGCCTCTTTTCCGGGATGGATTTCCTTTCACTTGATGCTCATGGAAAATACAAAGGAATCATCACTCGTTGGAATAAATCCTCACTAAATCTCCTAAAATCTTGAGCCTCTCCCTCCTTTTTTTTCACACACTTCTTCTCAAATGAATTAAACCTCGACTTTCTTTGCATCAACATCTACGGGATCTATTCTAATAGGAAGGAGTTCAAGAAACCATTATTTAGCTCAAATTTGATGCACCACCTTGTATTCATAGGAGGGGACTTAAAATTCACCCTGGGAGACTGTGAAATGTGGGGGACCTTCACTCAAAAGGACCCACTCTCAGATTTCTTCATCCATAAGTTGGATGAAATTAGTTTAACCGACATACAACTGATAAAATACTTCCCCACTTAGAGGAACATGACAGTTGGGAATGACAAGGTGGCCAAGTGACTTGACATATTCCTAATATGATAATCCTTCCTCTAGATATCTGTTTTCTCCAAGCAATGGGTGACCTCATGAGGCATCTTGGACCATAGTCTCATCCTTATATAACTAGTAGGTCTTGGGAAGAAGCCACCCAACCCTTTCCAATTAAATCATATTTGGTTGGATTCTCCTTCATATCTTTCTACAATAAAAGAGTGTTGGGTGCCTTACAACCCACACCTCCCTGAATCGCTAGGTATTCAATTCATGGAAAATCTAAAAAGGGTGAAAGAGACCTCCATCTCTTGGAATAAGAAAAGGAAGCATAATGAAAATAGATCCCTAACAGAAATTGAGGGGAAAATGATGGAGTGGCATATAAAGAAACTTTGGTTCCTCTCTCGGAAGATCAAAAGGAAGAATATAAATCCCTTGATCTCCTTAGAAGGAAAATTCTCCAAAATAGAGAACATGAGTGGAGAATGAGAAGTAGATCCCTATGGTTGAAGGCTGGAGTTGAAAATACAAAATACTTCCATCATTTTGCAAACAATAAAAGGCTCCATAACATCGTCTGGTTGGTTGTCAGAATTGATGGATCAAGGAAATCATCCTTTGAGGACATTGCACAAGAAGACACCTCACACTTCGAGTCTATTTTTAAATTTGACTCCAGAGTAAACATAGACTCCATCATCAAAGTGGTAGGCATTTTCCCCAGGTCCATATTCCCCAAGACAAACCAAAAACTAATGGAAGAAATCATAAAGTAAGATATGGAAAACATCATTCATAACTTTCAGAAGGACAAAATCCCAGGCCTGGATGACTTTCCAATTTACTTGTATCAAGGATATTTTGACTTCATTGGAGAGAACCTTCTAAACATGGTCAAATTATTAAGAGGAATAGGACAAATGCATGACCCATTCAATGCCACATTCATATCTCTCATTCCAAAGGTGGACAAACCCACAAGTTTCGACCAATTCTGACCCATCTCTCTTTGCAACAGTGTCTAAACAATTATAGCCAAGATCATCACACATAGAATAAATGAAATTCTAAGTGAGAACATCTCTGAAGAACAATTTGTATTCCTTCATGGAAAACAAATACATCAGGATATTGGCATATCCCAAGAAGGACTTCACTCCATTCACACACAAAATAAAAGAACCATAACATATAATGTCGACCTCTCCAAAGCCTTCGACAAATTCAGTTGGCTGTATATCAAAATTCTACTAATTCACTTGGGCTTTCACGGCTCCTTTGTCTCTTGGGTGATGAATTATATCTCGTGTATCACCTTTTCTCTCCTCATCAATGGCTCGACCTCTCCCTTATTTAGAAAAAAACAAGGTCTATGTCAAGGATGTTCACTATCACCACATATTTTTTTGTTGGTGGTTGAATGTATCAACAGGATCATTCATAGTGAAATCCATGCAGCTAAGATCAAAAGTATAAAAATCAGTTCCAACTTTTCCTTATCCCACCTTCTCTTTGTTGATTATATTTTAATATTTTGTGAAGGAAACATCTTGTATATATCCACTCTTAGAGAGATCGTAAATACCTTCTACTTAGCCACAGGAATGGAGATAAAAAATAAAAAATCCTTTGTCTTTTCCTGGGGACTATCTTTCTATGAATGCCAACATATATCCATATTCCTAGGTACTCTTGTCCTAAAACACCTAGAGGGTATGAAGTACCTTGGGTTCACTCTAAAGGAAAACAACAACAACAAGAGGGATTGACTATGGATTTGTGCAAAAATTGAAAAAAGGTTTTTATTCTAGCAAAACATATGGCTATCATGAGCGGGGATACTGGTACTATTCTAATCAATTCTTGAGGACATCCCATTATATTGGACATCCTTGGCATGGGTACCAAAGGGAATTCTTGAAAAAATCAACCAGGTCTCCCTTCGATACCTCTAGTCCAGATTAGAAGACAAAAGATCCTTGGTTTTGGCCTAAAAAAAAAGGATGTCAACCCCTATGTCCTTCAGAGGTTGGGTACTAAAAAACATTCATATTTTTTCCCAATCCCTGGTTGCAAAAAATGTATGGGTAATTGTCAATGAATCATGCCTCTAGGCCCATATAGTTAAAGATAAATATTTCCCTTCACTCTCTACTCTCGACTGGATCATAATGCCACAAAAAACATTAAAAAAATGGATCTTCTATTTGGAAAGCCACTATAAATTCCTTCCCTGTGGTAAGGAATTGGCTCATATGGAAAGTTGGGAACAATGCATATGTTCATATTGGCAAGAATATTTGGATAGAATGTTAAGGAAAACACACTATCCATGAACCAGTCATTCAAGAGCTAAATAATGTAGGATTCATGCATCTCCAACAAATTGCTAGAAGGGATATGATTCATGGAATGACTCGATAGTTATCATGGAATGAAATAGGAATGAATGAAGATCATGCCTATGTATGGTAGGAATACACCACAACCCTGTCAAATTCCATGGTCAATCTATCTGACCAAAAGGATTCTCTGATCTGGTCTTTCAACCCATCACAAAAGTATTCACCAAAGTAAGGATACATTACACTCATTCTTGAACATATTGATTAGCCAACCCCTTGGTGGGGGACCAGCCTCTAGAAACTGAACTTCCGAGAAAAATAAAATCATTTATGTGACTCCTTCTAACAAATAAATCCCCACCTAGGAAAACCTTCAAAAGAATAGTTTTGTTGGCCCAAGCAGATGTTCCCTTTGCAAACAATACAATGAAAACATTTGTCACCTATTCCTACAATTCACCTTGAAAAAATTTGTTTGGTTTGAATTAAATGTTTCCAATGGTACCTTTGATCCCAGGGAAGGATCCTTAATTAACGAATCCCTACAATATTGCTTCTCCTTCCCCACCACCTCTCCCTATAAACCCCTCCCTATCATCACATCTTGGGGCATCTGGCTTGCTTGAAATCATGCCACCTTTGACAACATTTATCCCTCACCTTCCAAAACCTCTTCCTCCTCCATTTCCATCCTCAACTCTTTCCCTCAACTCCCCCCCCAAAACCTTCCATCCAACCCCTCCTCACCTTGGGCCTTCTTTAATGGAGCATCCCAAGGATCTCCCTCTTTAGGGGCTATTAGAGGTATTGTCTTTCAGGATGCCACCAAAAAAATCTCATTTGTTTCCCACCTCGAAGTAGCAACCAAAATTTTCAGTGAAATCATGGCAGTAAACTTCTCCTTACTATGGGAAAGGAAAAATTAATTTCACATATCAACATTTTTGGTGACTCTCAATAGGTGATGTCATGTTTAAATGGAAGACCAACACTACACACATACACACTTCAACCACTCTTGGAGGACGTCAAAAGGCTCATTTCCTTCTTCATTCATAGTACTTTCTCCCATGTCTACATGAATATGAATCAAGAAGCAAACAAACTCTCAAAGGTTGGCCTGGACTTGGGCCAAGGCTACTGGAAGATATGGGAAGAAAGCTCAGTTGGCACCTCAGAATATTTTCACAACTCTTAGTCCTCTCTCTGAATAATCTATGGGACATATTTTTTTGGATACTTTCCTTGCAAGCTACCTTCAGCTTGGTTTTTACATGGCATACCTCTTCTTCTTCCCAAAGAGGCGGACTATAAATCAGAGAATATATGGACTTTTTGTACATGACAGAGAAGAAATATGACAAAAATTGGGACCTTTCTTGGTAAACATGACTAATTTTGGACAGGTGTAAAACACCTTACTATTTTTTGTGGCAACCAGGGAAAAGGAATGCTCCAAAATATATTGTTGTAATTTTATCTACTATAAATAAAATTACTTGCCTTTTTCCATGGGAAAAAAACATTTTATAAATCAAACAACAACAACGTCAACATGATTTGAAAAAACACAATATACATGTGTGTTATTATTTTTGTAGCTCACCAATGCGATTGAAAGTGCACCAATGCGATTGAAAGCATGTTAATGCGGTTGTTATGTAAAAATGCATCGAGAAACAATTTAATTGACAAAGTACATATGAAAACTTCAACAATTTTGTCCCTCTCAAAATTTATTGCATGGACTCGATCCTCTACCACTTCCTCAGTGCTCTTCCTTGCATCTTCTCCTCCATGGGCCAATCGACTTTCTCCAAGATATCGTCCTTATCATTCATTTATCCATAATATGAAATGGTGTCAATTCACGTGTAAAACACATACCTACACCTCCTCTGCTTCGCCTTGAGGGGGCCTATCGAATAGATCTTTGAGGATGGGGAGGAATTTTGTAGCCCCAAAGTATTTATAACTGAGGTCCTTGTCAGTGGCACTAGGAACATCAACTGTGTTTCCCTCCAAGTTCGTCATCTTGGCCCCTACTTTGGCATAATTACAACTTCCAAGATATATCATTAGAGCTTCCCAGTGCCCCTTTTCCCTATTCATCAAGAAAGGACCACGGTGGATGTCTTAATTATAATACTATGTCAACCTCAAGAATGACCTAAGGTCCATACTATATATTTAATAGAAGGTAAGAAGCACATTTGGAAAAACAATCGACGATCCATAATCTTTGTTAACATGCCTTATCGCCAAATATTAATCATTTCCTCAGACTTGACCTACTCCTCCTTGAGATCCTCATTTGTGTACTTATTAAGAAGCTCATTTTTCTTCTTCTCCACAACCATGCACTCCATCACTTTCTCATTCAGAAGGGCCACACAGGAAACAAAATCTCACTCTCTCTACTACTAGTTTCCCTTGTCTTTCTCTCACATTTCTTCTGTCGCATCCTCATCTTACTCGAATAGGACTGAATTAATGTGAATGACCTCCCCACTCTTGATCGTCAACCTAACCTCCCTCTAGATAGACTTGATCCTCTTCCACTCCCTCAGTGCTCTGGCTCGCATATCCTCCTTCGCGGTCCTCTCGACATTCTCCAAGATGTCGTTCTTGACATGCCTATTGCCATAATAATTGGCATCAATTCGCTTGTAAATTGCATACCTAGACCTCCTCTTCCTCGCCTCAAGGGTCTTATCGAATAACTCTTTGATTGTTGTAAGATGGCATGTTACAATCTTCCAGCAACCAATTGTATAAGTGGAGCTACGAAATTCCTCTCCAATGTTAAAGAGATATTCGATAAGCTCCCCGAGGTGAAGAAGAGGAGGTCTATGTATGTGATTTACAAGTGAATTGACTCTAGTTATTATGGCAACAAGGATGACTAGAACGATATCTTCGAGAAAGTCAAGTGACCTATGGAGGACGAGATGCAGGCCAAAGCATTGAGGAAGTGGAAAAGGATCAAGTCTATATAGAAGGATTCCAGGTTGATGATCAAAAGTAGGTCATTTCCATTAAGTCAATCCTATTCGAGGAAGATGAGGATGTGGTGGAAGAAATGGGAGATCAAGACAAGGGAAACCAACAGTGAAGAGAGAAAGTGTTTTTTTCCCATGTTCCCCTTCTGGATGAGAAAATGATCGAGCACATGGTTGTGGAGAAGAAGAAACATTGGCTTCTTATTAAGTACATAGGTGAGTATCTCATGGAGGAGCAAGATGAGGCCAAGGAAATTATTAATATTTAATGATAAGGCATGCTGAAAAATCTTATGGATCATCGATTGTTTTTTTAAATGTGATTCTTAAAATATATTAAATATACAATATGGACCTTAGGTCATTATTTAGGTTGACACAATGTTATTATTAAGACATCCACCAGGGTCATTTATTATTGAACAAGAAAAAGGGGCATAGGGAAGCTCTAATCGTAGAGCTTGGCACTCGTAATTATGCCAAAATAGGGGCCAAGATGATGAACTTGGAAGGGAACATAATTGATGGGCCCAATGCCACCAATAAAGGGCTCAATTATAGATACTTCAGGGATATGAAATTCCTCCCCATCCATAAAGAGTTATTCAATAATCCCCCTCAAGGCTAAGAAGAGGAGGTGTAGGTATGGCATTTATAGGTGAATTGACACCAGTTCATATTATGGCTATAGGAATTACAAGGAAGGTATCTTAGAGAAATTCGAGTGGCCCATGGAGGAGGAGACATGAGGAAAAAAATTGAGGAAATGGCATAGGATCGATTCCATGCATTAAATTATGAGAGACACTAAAGAGTGACCTATGTTTTTGCCTCCGCAAAGCAAAACCTCCACAAAATTTAATTGTGGAGGTTTTCATATGTAGTTTATGAATTAAATTGTTTTTCTTTTGGCTACTCCTGCTACTACTGTGCTCGGTGTTGTCGTCATATCTAATTCACATAAAATTATTGTTAGGAAAATATATAGATAAAACAAATTAAAAATATAAAACACAAACACATATAACTAATTTGTATTTATAAACAACTGAAATTGCAAACAAAAAGTGAAAAAGTAATCGATGTTATCAATAACGTAATATGCATCGCTCTTGGTGATCCATATCTGACTTTAGGCACTGTTATCCCCGATATCTAGGGATAACTAGGAGATCATGTCTCGAGGCCCACATGGTCCTAGACATGGAGTACGAGAGCAGGAGCGACTTGAGCATGGTCCTGGAGGACCCATCTTATTCTTCTCAGCCAGATTTGTCCT
>ML859877.1:0-12619 GCA_009831015.1 Picea engelmannii
ACCGAAAGTACTAGTTGTAGTAGCTGCAACTGCAACTACTCTCCAGACTTGTGCACTTACTAAATTTCTGCAGTGCGCACTAAATTTCTGCAGTTGTGAGCTGTGTGTGTCCAAATGAGCTATGGCATCATGTATTTATAATGCTATACCTTAGCTGTCTGGGCCAACTTATCTTTCTGGAGGCCAGACACTCAATATTAATTATTCTCTTTAGCTGACTTGTCTTCTAGGGTTATGTCTAAGGCTTTTACGGTTTCTCATGCTTCCCAAAATATTCTAGGCTTGTCAAGGTTACACGTGGAGGTTAATACCTCCTGCAGCTACCAAAAAGATCAACAGTTTGGTCACAGGAGCTGGGCTGTCAGGGTTTTTTAGAGCCCGAGCTATGATAGAGTGATTTTTTGTAGCATGCTCTTTGCTCCTCATTTGAACAATTAGATTCTGACTAGGAAACTCTTCTTCATGAGTAAATTCATCGAAAGGCATTATGTGGTTGATATCCCGCAACACCATAGCTATTTGTTTGGGTGGCTCACTAGCCTTGTCTTTTGTAGTATTGGATGTTTGGTCACCCGATTGTTCTGTTAAGACACACCCATGCAAGAAACGATTGGCCATTAAATTCATGGCATTTTTCCATTGGGGGAAATCCTTTTTAGAATGATGTTCCTGATGGTGCATGTAAAAGGAATTAGAGGCTACCTCCCCCAAGTCAATATTCAGATTAGCTGGGGGAGGTTCTATGGCCTTGTAAGGTGGTGGTTTCCTAAAGAAGGGCCTATAAGGCCTTTGGTTGGAGGTACCTTCACCTACATTCCTTTCCATGCCCACAATTTCATTAGATAAGTTTTTAACCACACTTTGTAGGCTTTCCATATCCACAGTATCTTTTGCAGTGTTTTGTTCAACTTTTTTACTTGAGGGTCTAGTCAATAAGAGTCCTCTTCTAAGAGGTTGTTGAGTTTCTTTCTTTACTAAAGAGACATGAATTTCTTTACATCATTTCATTCAGAACTCAATGGTCTTAGGATCTTTGAAATTTTTAGCTAAGGTAGGTTTGGTATCTCTTTTGACAAACATAGAGATGTAGGCTGGTAGAGTGTTTGCATATACCTCAATTTGTAGTTCTTGGGTAGGTCTAGCTTCTGGTTGAAATTTATGTAGGATTGTTGTGAATCTTTGATTAAAACATTTCTCTTTCTCTTTGGGGCCCATGGTGGCAGCAAAGAGTTTTTCCATCAGGGCTCTTGTGGTTGTTTCTTCAACAATTTTGTCTAGGAAATATTTCTGGAATTTTTCCCAGCTAGTTATGTAACCAACTAGAAGATTAAAGTACCAGGTTGAGGCCAAGTTCTCAAAAGTGTATGGAATTAACTTGCACACCACATCTTCATGATGCACAATAATTAACCTTATTGCTAATATGAATTTTTTGATATGGTCTTCATGCAGTCGAGAGGTTTCAGGGTCAAACTTGGGAAGTAATTTCTCTGGGTGTCTAGGTATGTGATGTAATGGACTTGGTATGGTCAAGGCATCCTTATCCAGCCATGGATGGTTATTTCAAAATGGATTATCTCCTCCCTGGTTGTTTTCATTGTTATCCCCCATCTTGTCCAATCCGTAGTCAGAGGATTCTGAATCAGATTCTTCCTCAGCCTCTGAATATTCTGGTTCGAAATGAGTACTTGCTGGTGGGGGGACAACAGGTGTATCATGGATAAAATTAAGAGGTTTTTCAATTTCCATTAGGGCGAAATCCACCAGATCCTCAACTATGTGAACAAAAGTGTGGTCTGGGGTATCTACAATGGGTCTCATTGTTCTCTTCCTATGAGGAAGGAACATGGCTAAAGGTAGTGCTCTGATATGCCGAGCGTATTTCCTAGTGATCCTTATAAACACATCAACCTATTCATGAGAGATGATGTAGGGTATCTCAGGGTGGAGGTCAGTGTATTCCTCGATGTGAGGTGAGTTACTAGTAGTTGGAGTGTTCTATATATGTGGGTCATCTTGATGACTTGCCATGCATCATGCCCTCCTTCTAGAACCAATTATTTTGAGGGGACTGGATTTCCTTTAGCTCAACCGCAAAAATCACAGCCAAAGATGAGGCCCATTTAGGCTCATATTCGTTTAGGGTAGTGTAATTCTCTGGATATGTTATCTGATAGGTTTTCGATGAGATTTAAGATCTTATCAGTTTCATTCTTGTAACTTATTATATTATTTGGGAAACATTTTATTAATGCATTTCAGAAAAACTGGGTACATATAGATGGCTAAAAATATAATTCTATAAACCACTACATGAATGAAAGCGGGATAAAACAATCCTTCTCAAAGATAACTTCTCAAGGCACTGGGATAACAAATAACCAATTGATTGCTATATATAAATTTACCTGAAAAAATTATTTGAAATGAATATATAACAACTACTATACGTGCATGAAAATATCAAGGTCTAAGTTGGTCAACTATGCAAAAAAAATTCTATACTTGTTGATCATGCAAGCTAAAACTAGAATTCCATTCACATGCAGATTGAACAAAAGATAAGAATTCGATGAAAAATAAAATTTTATCTCATGATAACTTGGTCATGAAATAACTTACTAGACATCAATACATGACAATCTATAGCAGAGCAATCCACAATGCAACATAGATCACCAAATTGGGTCAAAATCAACTTCAGGCTCCCATAGAGCTTCTCTATTAATTCTTGAAATAGTTCATGAATACAAAAGAAAACCAAAATTTTATCAACATCGAAAAGGTCCTTTGCATCGAGCTAACTCATTTATTTATACAAATTAAAACTAAAGATAACTGCCACATCAACGACTCAAAATAAACACTCAATAGTCCAAGTCACAATGACTCAGGCGATCCAGGAGTCCTCAAGCTTGGATGCCCATCCACATAATCGACCCATTCTTTGTAGACTCAAGTGCAACTATTAGTGAATGAGAACACATGCTGGTCCATCGACATGCTCATCTCGTACTTTCTGTTACAAAATTAGAGGGTGTGCTTCTTCATCTTATCTGTTAATTGCTCCATCCAATGTGTGAATTTGGGTTTGTCAAATACATACTTCTCTATGTGCCCCTTTTTTATCATGGAAATTGGTTGGATTTATTCTTTGTATTCGTCGACTGATCACTGGAAGTTAGTTGCTACTTCATCTATCGACCAAAATTCAATAGGGGTGCTAAAATTTAGCATCTGGATGTCTTCCATCGACTGATTTAGCTTGCTCCATATCTGACTGCATTGTTCCCATTCTTCATCAATCCTATTGACAGATTCCTTTGCAACTCTAACCCAATGTTTAGCTTCCAAGTGCATCTGGGTCATTTGTTCATATGACAACAACTCTATATGATGGTCGTCTATGCCTCTCTCTTGTTGTACCTCCCAGAAAATTTCAACTTTCTCTAAGGTAGCAACTCCTCTTTTTGCCCATCAATGTATATCCTTATAAGTAAGTCCAAATAGCAGGGACTCCACCTGTAGAGTCGTTGCCTTCATTGTGAGATCTTCTTATACTTTGAGACGTTTACCGTGTAGTTTGAGTAGGATTGCCTTAAAGTTTGTTGCTCCCCCAACCTCTTGATGGTATTGTATCTGGTTTTGAGGATTTTTTAGTTCCGACCTTCTCTAATTTCTACTCTTCTACCAATGTCTTATCATAGGAAGCATGAGATATAGCCAAACCTGCTGAGTATAGTTGGCTTTTCTTAGCCTTCTTGGTGTCTATGATAACTTCTTTAGTAGTGCTCACCACCCCACTGTCTAATGTGACCTTCCTTTTCCCGTGAATTCTCTTCACTATTGATTTCTGCTTCTTTTCATAAGCAAAGAGCTCTAAGTCAACCACCTGCTCCACCAGTTGGGGAATACACTGATCACCCCAGGACTATATGTTGTTAAGGCTCCCTGGAGTGTGGAAGTGCTCCGATATCGGGTCCTGGGTAAGCTCCTTGGATGGTGATTCCTTACATGTATCCTTCTCTCTATGGATGGAATTTTCCTTAGTGGTATCACCCCTTTGGGTTTTTTCTTGAATTTCTTTCTCAACCTTTTCCCCCAAAATTGATGAGCCACTTGGAAGACTCTCATCAGGATTCTTGGTTTCCTCATTATTTCTAGGTGGTTTCTCAGGGATGATGTTAGTATATTTTTTACTCCTTTCATCATTTTATGTGTCCTTTTCTTCTACATCATTTCCATCATCTCGATCACTGTGCAACTCCCCATTTGTCACTTCACCATTGTTTTGATTCTTTAGGTCTTTTCCACCTTGATTTTCTTCAACATTTCACCCAATTGTATTTTTTGTTTTATCTCCATGTGATGACACCTCCTGGTCTTCTCCACCAAGTGAGTCCTCATTTGATTCATCATTGTTTGATGAAGTTTCACCATCACTTTGATGAGGGGGGTCATATGTCTTTGGGGATGAATCATCCTTCTTTTCCTCTTTCCCCTTGTCTGTTTTTGTCTTTTGCTCCTTTTCCGAATTTGCAGAAATTTTATGTTGGGGTTTTCATTGATTATGGGGAAAACAAAGTTTTCCCCTTTATCCTCCTCTCTTGTCAGGTTAATAACTTCACCAGACTCCTTCATAGTGACAAGATCCCCTTGTCCCTCACCAATCTTTTGTTCTCTTTTTGTCTTTTCTTTTTCCAATTGATCCAATTCTTCCTTCTTGTGTCATTTAGTTGTCTCATCTTAGATTTTCCTCAACTCATTGGCCCATCCATGTTCTTTCTCTTGCTTCTTTCTATCGAGCATGTTCCTCATGATATCATTTTCTTTTCCTAATAAATTCACATTCCCTATGCTTCTTCTCAGCTTTATTTCTTCTTTCAGTAAGTACTTCATGATCTATTTCTTCTTCTTCTTCCTCTATTCTTCTTGAATTCTTCTCTTTTCAACTTGCTCTTTTATGATTGTTTCTTTCTCTGCCAGTATGTCTTTCCATTCCTTTTATGTCATGGGATCTCCTTCTTCTCTTGGTTTCTCCTCACCAGGTCCTTTGCTAGAGGATACCCCAAATTTTACTATTTTTATATGGTCTTCTATGGGAAAAGAGGAAAAAATGGTTACTCCAAGGTTGTCCCTTCTCCTCTGCACTTCTAACCAATCTTGAGCATCTTGACCGTACGACCAAGTCAAAGACACATGCCTTACATGTTTTTCTACAAATCCCTTGGGGTCATGTTTCTTATACCTACCTATCATGAATTTGTACTCCAAATGTACCCGAACTTCTTGTTTCACATGATTAGCGTCTTTCGCTACATAATACCCTATCTGGAAATTGTAGGGGATGAACAATTTCTTCTTTTCCTTTAAAAGGGTGGCATTGAAGCCCTGCATAACTGTCTGATAGCATATTTCTCCGATCACCAGCCTGTTAGACACATACAAAGGTACTAGATGTGGTTGGATTATGGCTTCGTAGATTCTTAAGTATTGTTTGTTGGACAGATTGTCGTTGATGTCAACAGTCGATGTGATGATCTGTTGTTAATGATGAATTACCACAGATGTGTTTTCATTGATGTCAACAATATATCAGTTAGCAGAAGATGTCGTACAGTGTGCACAGATCGATAGTACAAGTATATTAGTTAGTAGATGATGTCAAACAATGTGTAGAGATCAACAACGCAAGCATAGGAGGAGGAGAGAACAATATGAAGATCAAAAGTGAAGAAGGGAAAACATTGTAAAAGTGCAGAAGGGAAAACATTGTACGTGATTATTGTTGATCATGATAGGATCAACAATGTTCTTATGATAGTGAACAGGAGGAGCGAACAACATGAATATAAAAATATCAACAACTGTTTGATCAGAGTGAGAAGCCTTATCGACCGTCGAATCAAAACCAAGTTCTTGTTAAAGCAGTCAAATCATTTTCAAGTAGAAGGGTCGTTGAAGGTCAACGACCATATTAAGTTGTGATCGTCAGATGTGCAAGCACGTGGATCAACAACCGTTAGATCTAGCATAGCTACAAGGAGGATAACCATTGAACTCATTCAACACTCTAAAACTAAAGAGGAGGAGTGACATGGGCCGTCGATCATGGATCAAGGATGATCATGGACCATTGATCTGACGTAGGAAAGAAATCGGGAAATGAGGTGTTGGGTGAACGAAGCAAGATGCTTTCAGAAATCCTGAAATGCAAACTCGCGATTTGATCCAGACCATTGGATCAAGGACTAATCTGAGTCATCGATCGGACATGAAATGAACTTGCGAAATCACGATTCGCGAAGTCATTCTCGACCATTAGATCAGGGAGAAGCTGCACGGTAGTTAGCTGTTAAATTTCTTCAGAAATCTGGAATGGAAGGATTTGGAGTGTCGAGGAGTCAAGGATCTTGAACTCGCGAAATCCGAAGTCGAAGAGATCCTAGCTGTTAGTTGGAAGGCAGACAAGTAGCTCATAGCCGAACCATCGAAGTCGAGGAAGGATGACACATTTACAAACCATGTCAGCAAACCTCGTCAACAAGGATGTGTGGAAGACCATGTCAACATGTACACATGGCATAACCAGAAAATGACAAGTGTCAAAGATAAATTGGCTCATGACCATGTCTACAGGTGACGTAAGCAAAGCTACGTCACTTTGGAGAATATCATCTGGAGTTTGAAATGTTGGATGTATTGAAATATCCGAAGTCCCAAAATCCTGGATGAATAAGGACCATCGGATCTGGAGGATGTAAGAGGACTGTTGGATTAGGGCTGTTGGTCAACAAACCACGTCAACAAGGACACGTGGTGCAATCAGACGCTAACAAGTGTCAAGTTGATTCAATATTTCTGGAAGGTGTAAATCATGAATCAGAGTGACACGTGGCATCTACTCAGGTTGTGACACATCAGCAAGTGACGTAAGCAAGTTACGTCACTCCATAAGTTTTTCATAGAGAAAACACTCTAATATCGTCGAAGTCCCGAACGCCAAAATCCCAAAAGGGACACACGTCAGTAGATTAACAGCTTTGGAATTTTGGCATGCATCGTCAGAAGAATGAATCGTAACCATTGGATCATGAAGATATCTAGACCGTAGATTTGAGAAGGGCATATGTCACATCACGTCAGGAAGGAAATATCGCCAAAATTTCGTCAGCCTTCCATCTCAGTGGGTGATTAAATCATGGCCGTTGATACTAATAAATCACTCAAAGAGTGCGTTTGGCCTAGCACATGGTCACCACAGTTGGTTGTATGGTTTCGAGATGTAATCGACAACATCATAATCAAGAGTTTTGAAAGGTTGGAAGTAACAAAGTCTCGTAGGACAAAAACGTCAAAACTTCGTCAACTGTTCGTCTTATCAGAATATCGTATCCTGACCGTTTATTTGGCAAAGCTCTCAAGCACTCGTTCAAGCTTAACATTCGGTCATCACCATTAGTCATATGCTATAAATTTTTAAAAGGAAATAATTATACATCGCTATAGTTGGTAAAGCAAGTGTTTCTGTAACACACGGTCATGTGAAATGGCTTTGAAGGAAGCACCTCCACAGAATCTTGTCTCTGTGAAGTAAAAAAGATTTGATATCGAGTATAAAGGATTAAATTGATCCATGACTGTGATCAATTTATGAAAAACCTTCATGGTAAAATGAACCGATTCACAGTTATGATTAAAAGAGAATAAATCATGAAAATATGAATAAAGAATAAAAAGAAAAATGATATTTATTGAAGTTTAGATTATCATTTTAAATGAAAAGGTACAATGGTTCAAATAAAGGGACACGTTGTTTCAAATTTCACACCAGTTTGAAGATTGTATAAACGAGAAAAAGTGGTGAGAAGAAAGTGTCTCTGCACTTCAGAATAGAAGATCAAAAGCCGAAGCAGATTCCAAGAAGATATCAGAGGAAAGAAAATGTGAATTAGAGAGAATATGAAATGTGGTGATGAGTGTCTTATGATATACCTCTGATCATAAGATATAATTGATTCTATAATGGATCACTACTACTGGAGTTGAATAAACTCTAGTTGGATAGACTAGGTTCTATCAACAAGATGGGTCTTGCACCGAGCTGGGTCTTGGTTGAGAGTTGGTGCTCTCCGAGGAGTTGGTGCTTCTCATTTCAGTTGGTGCTGAAACATTTAGTTGGTGCTAAAGAAAATCCTCTCTCACATATATTCATATTACTATGTTCATATTTATTATACAAAAGCTTATACAAACATCTGGTGTCTTTGTGTTCACTGTAATTATGATGTGATTATTCTTAATCTGTTCAAACATTTTTTAAGTGGTAACTTGTGAAAATAAATAGTTAAAATAGTTCACACACTAATTCACCCCCCCCTCTTAGTGTGGGTAGTGTGTTCTTCATTGTTAATTTTTGAATAGGTTAAGATTAAAACAACAACCTCACAAGGATACGAATCCCCCTGCATTTTTATAGAAGTGGTACTCCTCTATATATTCTTTAAAGATTTATCTTTGAATGTCTTGGGACATTAATATGAAAAATAAGAGAATGTTGAATAACAAACTCCAAATCTTTATGAATAAAATGAATTAAAAATAATACTGATTGAAAGATAATGTACATGCATCAAAGAATTCTTGAGAAAAAGACAAGGAACCTTCACCCATAAAATATGATATATGCAGAAATATTATACAAAAATAACAATTGGAGAAAACAAAAATCTCACATCCATCACACAATTCATTTATTTTCGATCATATTCAAGGAAGAGAAAATAAGGGCCCACATATGAGAGAACTTTAAAAGAGTCTTTTCATTTAAAACAAAATAGAATATGATAGGAAAACTTTAGATATCTAATGCTCATAAATTAGAGTTCAAAAGATATTATTAAAGTTTATCCCCGAAGTAGTTCTTTGAGATTTATCAAAAATAATATAGTCTTTGATAGTCTTAGAAATTAAAATGCGTTCATCCAAAGTTGGACTGGGATCAAGCTCCCATGGACCATAAAATAAAAAAAAGGAAATATGAACAAGGTTGGACCTGGAAAGAAGACAAATATAAAAGGATCAAAAAATCAATTATGGTTTTCTTAGGACAGATAAAACACAACTGTATGACTTTCTAAAAAGGAAGAGAGATGAATTGGGAAGAATGTGATCTCTATTATTCATTGTGATGGAATCTCCTCTTGGTTATCTTATGGCCAATATTTCTTTTATATTATCCTTGGCAACATTTTCATGACTGGTACCAACAAATTTTGTTTGATCCTCTTCAGTAATTTTGATTAAAGCTAACTTTAACCAATTTTCAATGTACTTGCACATATGAGCAACAATTACCTTTTGTCTAACTCTTATGTCAAATAATGTACTTTCAAATTCTCTAAGATGAATTGAAAGTTGTTGTAATGTAACTTCAACGTCTTCAATTTTATTTACATATTCTACAAGCCAACTTTCAATTTCCTGCTTAGTATACTCGGTCTTGCTATTGAATTTCTCTGCGAATGCACCCTTTAATATTTCTATATGTTCATCAGATTGTTTCCTTGTCATGAGAATAGAGTTTGAAATCAATTTAGGATCTTGCATTTCACGAGTAGTTACTGCAAGGTCTAGTTCAATCAATTGCAAATAAGTTTCAACCTTTTTTACACTTAAAACATCAAGATAATTTAATAACTCCTTTAAAGTTTTAACTCTCTTTATCCAACATGCTTTTAATTGTTTGACACATGTCGGGGATGAAAAACGTTCTTCTTTCCTCCTAAGCTCGATCATACCAGAAATGTTCAGAACAAATGTAATTGCAACATATTTATAAAAACCTTCATCATTTTGTATGTTAGACTGTAGATATTCTCTAAAATTTTGAATCTTGGAACCCAAAGAGACAAAGCTGCTTGCTAAATCCTATGTCTCTAAAATGAGAGATATTCTCTTCTTTATATTTTCTCCAATATAATTTCTAACTGCAACAAGTAGAATCGATGTTCCCTTCAACATCAAACATGATTCTGGGGTTTTATCAGAGCTTTTTCAAGGTTGGACTGTTGGAACCAGAGTATCAAATATAGGGGGTGGAATTAGAGAAAACTCTAATTCCTTGACCTTTTATTTGAGTTTAATATTTTCGGCTTCCATATCATCCACCGACATTTCTGAAGAATCTCTCATAGATTTTTAAATTCTAGCAATTCTGGAAGGGGGTACGCCGCTGAGATCTATCTCCGAACAAGATTTTCCTTCATTTCTTTTATTTTTTGAATTAAGTCTTTTAAAAATTATTTTTTGGAGTTTTAATCAAATAAAGAATTTTGGACGGTGAATGATTCTTCCTTTGAAAATACTTCTTCTTGAATTGCAACTTTACCTGCAATTTCCTTACTTTCTTGCAATCTCTGCTCATCACCAGGAAATTGTTTATTCTTGATGTCAACGTCCAATTCCATATTCTCAAGATTAATCTTGTCCTTAGGTATGTCATGTTCTAGATATTATTGAGAATTTTGTCTTTTTCTTTTGACCTAGAGTTTATGTGACCGCTCCAACCTTCCCTTCGGGGTTTTTTTGTCATCTCCATCACTATAATTATTAGTAGGAGATTTCTTCTGTCTCTGTGTCACTGACTGAACACTTTGATTGGGTGGGCCATTTTTTTGTGAGACAATGGGAGAACGAGTACTTATTTCATATTCTACTCTTCCCCTCTGCTTATGTTGATATGTAGTACTAAAAATGGTCTCAATATCCTCTGTTTTTCTTTCTATAATTGGTGCTTGCGGGTCTTGACTATCACCCTCCTCTTCTCCAAATAAAATGTATCAAAAAGTGAATTACTAAACCCAACATATGTCATGTGGTTAATGAAAAGATGAATTGGGTCGAAACCCTTGATTTGTTCTGCAAATTTCAAATTATATTAGTCCAACTATACTGCAAAGTCATTAATTTTGGAAATACTTCTTAGTAAGATTTCCCCAATCCTCCATGATTGCCTCTTCCTTTTCTCATGGAAGAATTGTACCTAGAACCTATACTGTCTAGCAACTTCTATGGAAAACATTCTATTTGAAACATAATAAGGGAGATAAAGGGGCTTTTCATGAGAACAATAGAATCTCACCACACTACAATGTTCCTTTTTTTCAATAGTCCCCTTTTTATCCATGAAGGTTGAAGCTTCCAAGGATAGTCTGGATGTATTCAAACATAAGATAAGTTTCTTGAAAGAAGATACAAATTCATTGTAAACTTCATAAAAATAATAAGTGGATTTTTGTTTCCATAAATCCTGGTACCACATTATTACTGGATCAATTTTACAGTGGAATCTTCTTCTGACACTCAAACCCTTAAAAAATTGACAATAAGTGATAACAAATATCAAATAGGACGACATATAAAATCTCTTATTATTCTTGAAATTTGATAACTGTGAAGAGATTTCGCTAGAAATAATCTTCCCCCAGTCGAAGTTTGCTTGTTCATGAACTGTGAAATATAGAATATAAAGTGCTAACCAAGAAATGGTTGCTATGGATTCTTGACTTTTGATCCTGGCAAAAAGCCATGCTATCTCTCGATAAGGATTTTTAAGCAAAATGACTTGAATTCTTGATATGTCCTTCGACATTGTTGTAGGATCTTTGAGCTATTCTTGGAGGAAATCTAGTCTATTATAATTCCCCATCAGGAAGCTTCTAGCTTCTTGTCCCTTGAACATGATTGTTGGCTCTGGGAGATTTAACATTCCTTTGAAAACTGGCAGTGACAAAGAAACAAGAGACTCTCTTTGAAGTTGAATTGTCTTGCGACTTTGTTCAAATTTGTCAACACACCAGGAAACTATTTCTTTGGAATCAAATACCTCAGGTACACATACAACTAAGGAAATGCTCAATGTCCAAACTCTATTTTCATTTCTTTCTGGTAATGGAAATGATGAATAATATGAGTAGGATCTCAACCACTGAAACCTATGGTCCTCTTGTCCAAATAAATTCTGAGTATCAGCACAGAATAATTCTTTTCTTCTCATAGTGATTTTGTTGAAGTTGATGGATTAATGTACAATCACTTTAAGACATTACCTTCAAAGTAAATTATTTTTCCGGTAATATAAGTCAAAGCTCTTTTTTTAATGGAAGAATGAATATGAATTAAATGGAGAATTACCTCGAGAAGTATGCCATTAATAACGACCTTTTCAAAATTTAATTAGCCGTTATCCTCTGTGAATTAGCATTAAATATGTCTTGGGGAAAGTAACAGTGTGACACGTGTAATTTATCATAGGATCAGACTTGGATATTGAGAGGCAGTATAACTATAACAAACCCATGATAGAAATTGAAAAAATGGTTAAGTATAGGACTTTATCGGTCAGACGTGGAGTGGATAAGAGTGGGAAGATTGGTAACACGTGAACCCGTCATGACATGGAAAATCGGTTAAGTGTTGGGATATCAAGAGAGTTAAGAGTATATGTTTGAAAATGGCTACGTGTTATGGATTGGTCATTTGGACTTGTAGTGATGAGAAACAAATGAATTAGAGAAGTGCTTCAAACCCGCTATGGAAAATATTCTAAGTATAGTGC
>ML859877.1:12669-25202 GCA_009831015.1 Picea engelmannii
AAGAGGCTTATTATCTGAAATTATCTCTTTTTCAAGGCGTTGAGTACTTTTCCTGAGGTTTTTCTATGCTATATTGATGTTTGGTTCTTAACAGATACTAAGACAAAGACTAAGCATTGGTGCGATTTGTATATAACGGAGGAAACAAGTGCATTTTGAGTAACATAGAACTTAGTGGATATGGGTCATGAACCCACATAAAAAAATTCCAAGTAAAAGAAAAAAAAAGTAGGAAAAAAAAATAACCTATATACATGTCAATAACTATCTCCAACAGTGGGATGGTGACCCTTGGTGGGTCATCGAGAATCCAAAATCTCAACTATTTGGCATAAATTTAGTAAGAACTTGAAACCATTTACAAGGAAAATATGAACTATTTACAACTGAGAACACGATTAATCAAGAGAAAAAATGTTTGAGATGTTGTTCGTTGACTGGCAACATATGAACTGTGTCCTTCATGTCCTTGAGTGCAATGACCCTCTCCTGGAGGACCTCAAATTTTATGCTATGAAATTTTAGTACATGCATTATGCTATCAATGTGAATTTTTGATTATGTTACAATTGCAGTTTTTGTTTCTAAATTGTAACTTCTGTATCTATGGAACATCTTAAGAACAAAACTTGATTCTACTGCAATAAAACTTATTGTAAATTCTAATTTCTAAACTGGTAAGAATTTCTAGCTAATTTAACTTGAAGGGATGAACTTACTAATAATATGAACAATTAGTTTACAATATTTATAATAAATCAACTGAATAAATCCACTAGAAAAATACCTGTAAATTCTAGCTGGTTAAGTCCCTACTCCCTTGTCCACTGCTGCTAGATGACCACTGCCTAAAACTGTTTCCTCCTGGCTAGCTAGGAACATATCCTCTTCGACTCCCTAGCTCCAGGAAATCATATTTCCTGGTCCCTAAGCCCAAAATCCCAACAATACCAGCCCATTCGCATTCAACCAAAATTTCCAACAATTTTCCTTCTCCCAGATTTTTTCCTTTACCCCTCTCGAATCCTCCCCCGAAATGTCCAACTCATTATTTCTTATCCCTCCATCCACCGACTTCCTTCATCATAATTTTTCCATCTCTCCTTATCCTTTCTCATAAATTTCATACCTACCATTAATACAATAAAATACTTAATTCCTTTATTTTTGCATTTCTTAATTCAAAAATAAATAAATAAATAAATAAAAATGATAAAATATAATTAGTTCAATAATTAATTGACTTAGATAAATTAATGATTTAATTAATTAAATAACTTTTAATACATTAATGAATTAATTTACCTTAATTATAATCATTAATTAATCTAATTGGGGTGTTACATACACCCACCCTTCAAAAAACTTCGTCCCGAAGTTATAGTAATTTACAATACAAGGATAATAATAACATGATTCATACATCTAGATAAGATAATCCACATCATTAATTTAAAACAATCATAAACACTAGTGTACATGCACAATGCATGTATGCGTAGTTAGCACATATAGAACACATGCATGCACTAATGGAAATAATCAACACATCTAATGCAATTCTTATATGCTTCCAATCAAATCAACAATGCAATTAACTTCATAAAGAATAAATCAACCATTTACAATATTTGCAGAATCTTTCAATTATAATGATTTAACACAAACAACATTTACCTAGATAATTGTAATTTAGTTAAGCCCCCTCTTTTTTTTAAGCAAAGGGAAAATCAGAGACTTATGTTGTAAGATTAAAACCCCTCACAAATCCCTAGAGATGTTGCACCCCCAAAATTCACATTCATATAAGATAACAAGAGTGAAGAGTGTCTCAAAGAGGAGTTTATTCTTATCCCAGAGCTAGAGGTCCACTAATTTACAACTATTTCAAGTCCATAATAAGCTTTCCATCCTCCATTTATCTTTTTATGAATGCTACAATTCTAGTTAAGCTTGTGTTGTAGATTAATTCCAAGATATTTGTATGAAGTCACTTCCTACAAATTGTTTTTTCCATACATGAAATTAGCATACGTGATATTTTTGGGTTTGATTATGATAACCTTTGTTTTGTCAGTGTTAACAATCATACATGTACTAGAGAAATAATCTTTAAGAATTTTTAGTTGCTTTTTGAGATCATGGGGAATCTTCGCCATTAGAACAATATCATCAACATAAAGAAGAAATACGGTGACTATCCTAGCTAGAGATGTGATGAAACATATTGCTTTGTCCAAACAATCCTCTAACTTATCGATGTATATGCTAAAAAGGGTAGGGGATAATGGAAAACCTTTCTTAACTCCTATATTGCAATTAATATATTCTGACCAACCCTTAGTGTTCTTAAACTTGAGAATACTGTTCTTACAGTACAACCTTATCTCAACATATCTCAACTCAAAACAAACTTTTACTCTTCTAATCTATTCCAAAGGTTAGTTCTAGGTACCATGTCAAATGATTTTCTAAAGTCAATGAAGTAATATAGGAGACTGGTTTTATTATTATGAAATTCCTACATAATAATCCTAAGCATAACAAGGTGGTATATAATTGAATGATAACTCCTAAACCTGGTTTGGCCTTATGCTTTCTAGCCATACACTGATTTTCCTTCCCAGAATAATTCCATACAACTTGGTTAAAAGTGGGCTAGTCATAATGGTCCTATAATTAGAGGGATTATTTTAACCCCTACTTTTAAAGATATGAATAATGAGGCTTTGAGTCTAGGGTTTAGAGAAATCCTGTTTGACTGCAAAATTGAAGAGATTATGGATGTAATGGATGAGTATACTCCCTCCAAATTTTATGATTTCAACTTGGTAGTCTTCGATGTCCTCAACTTTCTTTTTTGCAAGCCTCTTAACCCCAAAATCTATGTCTTCTAAAGAAAAAACTTCTTCCTCTGTAAGAAGGGTTTGAATGTTGTCCACGAAATTAGGGGATTTGTAAATATTTTTGAAGTAGGAATTTCAGTCACTCAAAGGAATCATATTGTTTTCTTTAGTTTTACGAGTTATGATTTGTGTCTATAATTTCTTAGAATCTATCTTAGAGAGATGTAAAAGCTTTTCTTGTTTTCTATTTATATAATACATTTTTTTATTCTTTTAATTAGGAATTTGTACCTATTTATATTGTTGAATTTTATGAACTTGTCAAAAGCATTCCTAATGGATTTTCTACCAATATTACACACTTTATCATACCAAAGGTTGGATGTTCTATTTTCCTTTTTACTCGACACCTCACAAGAGAAATCGTTAATGGAAGTAGAGAGAGTAATCATAAAATTATGATAGAGGTTTTCAATATTGTCCTTAATTCATATGATATTTAATTCCTTTATAAAAATATGATCTTTATATTTGTTGAAGATCAAATGCTTTTGGTTATCAAAATTCTCTTCTATGGGGATTTTGTGCATAAAATGTTTTAGAGTTAGGGTTAAATGTCTATGATGCGAGTTAGTCTCATGGTCACTTAAGATGTCAAAATTTATTATTTGGTTGTATATAGGGATATTAGATATCACATAATCTACAACACTATTTCCAAGTCCATGAATACAAGTCATTCGATTGGATTTTGACAACTTCTTTAGAACATTGAAAATTATTAGATCTTGAGAACCGTAGAGCTTTATCAATTTTGACCTGAACAAATTCTCAACCAAGTCTTCAGAGTTTCTTTTGTATCTGCTAGTTAAAATAAGGTCCTCATCTAGCCATAGATGATTAGGGCTAGAATACTGCTTAGGATAATAGCCTAGTTAGTACCTACTCTAGCATTAACATCTCCTAGCAAGAGGATAATGCCTTCATTTCTAAGACTGTAAATATCTTGTTCTCGACCATTGTAAGGACAATTTTAATCTAGATTGTTTTTCTTATAAAAAGTAGAGTTAATGGGAATAAAATAACATAGTTCTATATAACTCTTCTTAGCATTCATATATGATATTTCCATTCACACGTACTGATTGAAAAGGTCTTTCTTGTGATTCCTAATAAAAGGAAAAATGTTCTTCTTTATGTAACAAGCTATGTCTCGAATCCCTTTGCAGTAGGATCTCTTATTACATACCAACCACAAGACAAATCTTTCTATGTTAGGGACCTTAGATTCTTCATGCTTAAGTTCCAACAAGCAATATAATATCAATTTCACTTAGGATCCAACTTAACATGTGACCTTTTCTCCATGGATATGTTAGGGTCCTTGGATTCTTCATTCTCTAGTTTCAACAATCAATCTAATATCAATTTCACTAGGGATCCAACTTTGCTGCATGGAAAGCCATGACAATTCCAATAAAGTCTTTATATTGTCCCAAATTCCTATTTATTATTATTTTTTTGGTCTCTATCCCTAATAATATCTTTTCTATTTCTAACTATTGCCATTTTTTCTTCCTTCCCAACTTCTTTCACCTTATGAACTTCCTGCCTTAATTCAACTTGATCTTCTGGAATGAGGTATTCATTATAAATATTCTTGATCCTTTTAGATTCCGAGTTTTACTGAGTATGCCATATTTATGGTCATTGGAGCCTACCATAACACAAATTAACCTATTTTTGTACTCTATTATTTTTCCTAGCCTCTTTGCTTCTATGGGACAAGTTGTTTTGATTTGTAATTTATTTTGTAGTTCTTCCTTGAGTAGAGCTAGCATGTCCTCTTCTTTCTCTTTTGTTACACTCATGATCTAACTCTATAATTTTATTCATTTACTCTTAAATTTATTTGATATCCATTTTACCTTCTAGACTATTTAGGACCGAATTGTCATTACTATTGTTTGTATCATCATAGTTATAAATGTTTATGGATGATTAGGATTATGTATATAATTTTATGAAAGAGTGTTTAACCTATTGGATTTTTAATCTCTATAATTTTGTGGTATCGATGTACATTTTCATCCACCATCATTTGGTAAACACAAATTGACACCATCACTTCTTTTCACCATTCTCATTAGATAAAAGTGTACAAAATTTACACCTTGCATACCTTCAATGCAATACAAGTGGAAACGTTCACAAAACAGGTATATGGTGAGGATATCCATTTAGATGCAATACCCCTACAATGCTATCCTAATCATTGAACCCATTTAGTTTAATTTCTCATCTTCAATGTCTACAAATTTGTCCCTTTGTAGCGGCTTGTATGCGATTATAGTTTTGACCAATGATCAAATTTGAAGGGCTGGTCTTAATTTCAGTTGGAAGGGCATATAATCATCCAACCCTTCAAGAATTAAAAGTTAAAAAAATAATTGTTCTTCAATTGACACGTGTACATTAAGTAAACCCATCATTAAAAAAATGCAAAAAAAATAGTATCCTTCCAAATCTTTACAATCTTAAAAATTTAAAGAATGGTTACATAAAAAGTTATAAAATTTTAATAAAACTTCATAAAAAAATATTTTTTTTCTTTCAAATTCATAATATCCACAAAATTGTTGTTATTTTACATAAATGAACACATTTTAATAAAAAAATAATAAGCAAACATATTATTCTTCCATTAATTTGATATTATTCAAAAATATTAGAGCTTACATCATTGAAAACATAAATCTATTTGCACAATGGAAGATGTTTTCTAGCTTTCATTTGTTTCCATACATCATACATAGTGTTCCAATCTACCTCATTTAGAGCTTGATGTGCACTAAGAGAGAGAAACATTAACATATCGAATGTCTCCAATGAAAGGCTTGATCTATCATCATTGCAATAATCCTTATTGTTCATGTCAAACATGGAGATAATATATTTCAAAAATATTAAAATAATTTCTCAAAAATCACTCATAATGCAAATAGTATAATCAATTCATAGCTTGATTAATTACAACAACATTTTGAAACCCACAACTCACATATAACCAAAATGTAGGATATATGATATTCCTATGCAAATCAGAAGACAAATGCATGTTTAAAATTTTTGTCAAGAGGCTAGATTATGGTATCCAAAATTTAATGCACATTCCCAAACAAGCAAGTGTATTCCAAAATAAATGTAGTTCTAATAAGATAGGTAGGAGGTCTAAATATTAAGAAAGGTCGAAGGCCAACAAGCTCTATATACCATACACAGATAGAATTCCATACTGTGTTAAGTGATAACCAAACATGAATGGGTCAATGCATTCCATTCAAAATCAAATAAACCAACAAAAAATCATATCTACTGATGTATGTGAGTGACATAACACATGTCAGAATCCATTGCAAAGATAGGAATGAGAAGAGGTTTCAGTGCATGCCAAGGTGAGGCATAAAATGATGTACCACCATTTGTATTTACAAGTAATCAAACACATTGTCAAGAGTATAGAACATGACTGCTAAAAAACAATGATAGCTCAAAGCATATGGGTCAGGTCTTAAACAAACAAATCAGAGGCATGCCAAGAAATGAAATAATAAAAAAAAAACCCAAAAAAATAACTATAAAGTGTATGGGTAAGGTATTAAATAGACGAATCGGAGGCATGCCAAGCAATGAAATAAAAAACCCAAAACAATAACTATAAAGTGAAGGATGCAGGTGCCACAGATTACCTAGAAGGTTCAAACCAAAAGGCCAATAGGCAGTCAAAACATGTTTTGGAATGGAAGGAAAATGAAAAATAATGATACCGAGGTTGCATTATTGTAAATAAAGACCCATACCAACCATACCAATTCAAACTTAAGGGTGTATGAACAAATTCAATATGTGATTCAAACCCCACCCTCTCACAGGGTTTGCGTGACCTCCCGATTTAGGATCGTTCTAGTTGGGAGATAAAGTCAGCTCAAAGGCTCCCTCCGAGCCCAAAATCTTAATGCACAGGTCCTCAAACCTCTTCCTAAATGTAATTTTCCTTTTTAGGAGCCCCCAAGCACTTACAAAGCTTCCTGGGAGATCGAGGGCTAAAACCGTAGGCCAAATATTCAAACCTCAAAAGTTTTGGGACTTCGATACTTTTCTATCCCTCTTATTTCTTAACACAAATTCCCCGAATCTTCAAACACAAAGTGGAGAGATTGACGGTCTTCAATGAGCACTGAGATCAACGAACCAGATTATATAATTTCAGGCTTCGACATTTTTCTAACAATGCCCTTTTCTACAATTTCCTTGGATCACCAAAAAGTGCTTTCACCAAATCTTAGATTGACGGTTCACAATCTTCGACCAAATGGACAGTCCAAATGAGTTCCCTTCGGGCTTCAGATATTTCCATTGGTCGTCCACACTACCCAAACTCTTGTATCTCCCAACGCAGAAACATCGAACAATATCTCCTGCCTCCACGTCCCCTCTCCTAGATCGACAACTATAATTCTCTTTCGGGACTTCGACAATTTACTCCCTGTCTGCACAACGATTTGATTTCTCTAAAGTGTTGAGTTCCCAGACTGTAGGATCTTGCACCACACGTCCTCTCCAATGGAAGGTTGGGATTTACTCTAGGGCTTCGAGCTTCTGCGAGTCTAAAAAACACTGCTCTATTTTCCCCCGGAGCACCGGACCTCCTGATCTGCTGCCACGTACCCTACTTGAAATCAACAACCCTGATCTACTCTGGGCTTCGGGAATTCGGAGGAATCAACCTCCTCTTCCCACTATTTTGTCGGAGTACTTAAACTCCAGACTACCTGATCTGACGATGCATGTCCTTTCTGATGGACGACCCAGATGAACTTCGGGTCTTCGGGGATCCCAACTCCAAACTTTCGCTGAAAAACCAATCCGCTGGAGTACATGATTTGCTGACACGTGTCCCCACTTTTAGAATGACCACGATTCACTTCGACATTCGGGACTTCGGGGGTCCCGACTTCTCCACATGTTGAATCCTCCGAATACGTGAAGTCTGAAGGACTTTACTGATTAAACTTCATGCAAATCCTCCTAATCCAACATATGTCCTTTCTTCTACAACCTCCCAAATAGATCTTGACTGTAGATCCTCGATCCTCGATAACTCCTCCTTTTTAAACTTGAGCTACTACTCCTACGAACGCAGAAAGTATTAAATACCTACAGGGTTAAACCCCGCGCTACTTCTCTATATCTGAGGGTGAAAAAATACCCTAGATCCTCCCAATCAAACCTCCACCGTTCAACTTTTAAACAATGAATATTCCCCTCCTTCAAGATTTTGACCGCTATCCTTTGTGAGCTTGACTGCACGAGATCAATGGAATCTCTGGTGCCCTTCTATGCGCTCCTTTGGCACTTTAAAACTTTTGACTTGGAAACTTTCCAAGTCCCTCCTATTGAACTCTTGTGTTCACTATCTCCTCTGAACTTTGTTCCTTGAGGTATTTCAGACCTCTGGCACACTCCTTGCAGCCTTTGAACTTCTAAGAAGTTCTCAACTTAGAGATTTTTGAGAAACTTTTAGACTTAGAGATTTTTGAAGAAAACATCCTCATGCACTCCTTGCGTTCGTCTCCTATGATACTTATTCAACACTTAAACAAAGTGTTTTCTCAATGCACTCTTTTCACGGGTCTTCTCCAATCTTTTCTCTCCTCTGAGCAACTGTGCACTCTCTGCACCTCAACTAAACAATTGTGCACTCCTTGCACTTCCAGTGTAAATTCACGTTATCTCTTCTAAGCTTCTGAGTATGTCTCAACTCGACCAACACACTCCTTGTGGGCACTGTGCACTCCTTGCACCAGGAATATCAAAAGAGAAAACGAATTAAACTTATAGAAACATCAAAGTTTTCTAGACTTAACCATGAAAAACAATTCATGCATAAAAGATACATAAAATAGATAAAACACATAGAACATAAAGAAACATCACATGTACTCAAATAAATCAGATGAACACAACACCATACATATGGAATCAAACCTCTCTTCTTATATCCATTCAGTAAATTATGTACATGGACTCGTACAACTCTCTGCAACTCTTCCTAAGCTTTAAAAACTCTCTCAACATCAATACCGATATTCAACAACCTCTACAATAATGTTCAACAAATTCATTTGGGCATACAATACATATAGTTATAAAACGAGGGGCTTATCGAGCCTTCCCTCCAGACTGCCTTAGTGCTATCCTATCACAGTAATTACATTCATCTACTAAGGACTATTACATTGAATGGTGATTACATTCAGATATGAGTTGATACTTAGTATTTGTACAACCTTATCTCATAATTAAAATGATTACAATCCTCATCAACCTTATGTGATGGCTCAATCCTGAAAACATTGAACAACTTTAAATTTCAATCTTTTCAAAACATAAAGACACACTCCTCCTTGGAATTCAAAAACAACTTGAAATTCACATGCTGGGTGCTAAGTTGTCCTCCACCTGGCCTCTTTAATGCTGATGGCGATGCTCCTACATCATACTCCTCTAGAAAAACATTCATGGACTACTGTACATGATATCCTTCACTGTCTTTCCATGCTTCTGAATGTTAGATTCATTAACCCAACTAGCATCCTCTGCTGGGTGACCCTTCCACTTCACCATGTACTCAAAATAAGTCTTCCTCCTGGTCTTCTTACCAATCCTTTGATATATGATCTTCTCCATCTGTGGCTTTTCTGCTGTTGGCATCTACTTCTCCCACTGGATCTCCTTTTGATCATCTAATCCTCTTGTATCTTTCATCCTATAAGGGTATAGGTCTGCAACATTGAATATGGGTGATATTCCCACATCCTCTGGCAGGTCAATCTCATATGCATTTTCATCAAAATTTCTGAGGATCTTACATGGCCCTATTTTCTTCATCTTCAATTTATTATATGTTCCCCTTGGGAACCTCTCCTTCCTTAGGTGTGCTAAAACTTGATCTCCAACTTTGAAATGAACCTATCTCCTTTTCTGATCAACTTGGATTTTATACTTCTGATTGCTCTTCTGCAACTGTCTCTTTATCTAATCATGAAGCTTTCGCATCTCTGCAGCAAAGTCTTATGCTCCTGCACTTATGAAATCATCGTGTTTCAAATCCCTTAACTATGAAATTCCTCTTGGATGAATTCCATAAACTATTTTAAATGGACTTTTTCCAGTGCTTCTATTTGGATAATCATTATAAGCAAACTCTTCCTGGGGAAGAATTTGATTCTACTGGTTATGATGCCCAGTGACCAAACTTCTCAACAAATTCCCTAAGCTTCGATTTACCACCTCAGTTTGTCCATCTATCTGAGGGTGATATGATGAACTGAAAGACAAATTTGTCCCTAGAATTTTCCATAGGGTTCTCCAAAAGTGTACCACAAAGTTGTTATCTCTGTCTGAAACTATACTCCTTGGAAAGCCATGCAATCTCACAACTTTCTTGAAAATTAAATTTGCTATGTGAGTAGCATCACTAGTTTTCTGGCATTGTATGAAATGTTCCATCTTTGGAAATCTATCCACCACAACAAATATGGAATCACTCCCCCTCTGGGTTCTTGGAAATCCCAACACAAAATCCATTCTTATGGCATCCCATGGCCCGTATGGAATAGGCAATGGTTGATACATACCAATGTTCTGCTACTTCCCTTTTGCATACTGAAAAACTCTACATCTATCCAAAAATGTCTTCACATCATATCTCATACCTGGCTAATGGTATGAAGAACTCAACTGTGCATAATTATTGTCATGGCCGAAATGTCCAGCCAATCCTCCACTATGTTTTTCTTTCAACAGGTTGTCCCTCAATGAGCATTTTGGAATAAAGAGTTGTCTTCCTTTGAACAAAAATCCATCCTGAATTAGATACTCTATCCACTGACTTCTGTCCCTTAACAAAGGGTTCTCACATGCTTCATAAGCCTCTTTAAAATCTAGATCTTCACGATACATTTTCTTAAGGTGTTCAAATCCTAAGGTCTCCACTTGAAATTCCTGCATAATCAGACATCTCCTGCTCAAAGAATCAACAACTTTGTTAGCACTACCACTAATGTGCTTAGTGACAAAAGTAAAATTCTGCATGAATTCTATCCATTTAGCATGTCTTTGGTTCAATTTCTCTTGTCTGGTTATGAATTGTAAAGCCCAATTATCACTGTACAAGACAAACTCCTTTGGAATGAGACAATGCCTCCACTTTTTTCAAAGCTTGTATTACAACACACAACTCTTTATCATATGTAGAATATTTTCTCTTAGTGTCATTCAACTTCTCACTGAAATAAGCAATAGACTTATTGTCTTGGCTCAAGATTGCACCAATAGCTACTCCACTTGCATCACACCTCACTTGAAATATCTTCTTGATATCTGGTAGAACCATAATAGGTTGTTTTGTTATCTTCTCCTTTAATACTATGAAGATTTTTTCAGCTTCCTCTGTCTAATTAAAATACTTCTTCTTTGTCTTTATGGTGTCCATTATAGGTGCATATGTGCCACTGAAGTTCCTAATGGATTTCCTATAAAAAATTGCTAATCCATGGAATCTTCTCACCTCAAATATGCTTCATGGAGAAGGCCATTATTTGATTTCCCTCACATTCTCTGGATCCATATTCAATTCATTTGAAGAGATAAAAAAACCCAAGTATATGAGTTCTGTCTTCATGAAAGAACATTTCTTCAAGTTTATCAACAACTTCTCCTGCTGCAACCTCCTCATCACTAATGTCAAGTGCCTTAAGTGCTCTTCTTCAGTTTTACTAAAGACTAGGATATCATCCAAATACACAATTACATACTTACCTATGAAGTCTTTGAGTACTTCATTCATCAATCTCATGAATGTGCTTGGGGAATTTGTTAAGCCAAATGATATAACAAACCATTCATACAACCCTTCTTTTGTCTTGAATGTTGTCTTCCATTCATCTCCTTATCTCATTCTTATCGGATGATAGCCACTCTTTAAGTCTATCTTGGAAAAATAATTTGCTGCACTCAAGCAATCCATCGAATCATCCATTCTGGGTAAAGGGAATATACACCTGATGGTAATCTTGTTGATGGCTCTAGAATTTGTGCACATTCTCCATCCTCCATCCTTTTTTGGACTTGTTGACGGGCGAAATTGACCATCCATCAACTAGAAGAGCGAGTCCGGTCTGAAGTTGTCTAAATAACCCAAGCTATTTGGTGTAACTCGTTCTGACGGGTTTAATGGCTTCGTTAGCCAATCTAAGAATCCTAAAAGAAACGAATAAAAGAGAGAAATAACTAACTACTTACTAAACACACTATATATATGTACATATGTTCAAATGTAACTATAGTAGTTGTATTTAAGCAGAAGATATACAAGTCTCGTCTATTTACACGATTTACAAGCTGCAAGTTTTAATCGAAATTTACGAAAATTGATGTGAAAAATGATTACTTCTAGGAAGGAGATAAAGAAAGCACATACAAATATTTATTGTTTTTCTTTTATAAATTTAAAGAATCTTGCAAAAAAAGTTAATGAAACATGAATATGTGGATAGTCAAAGCTGAACCATACATTCATTGTTTCATTCATAAACAACTTAACTAAATAACACACATAATAAC
>ML859878.1:0-16154 GCA_009831015.1 Picea engelmannii
TTTGAGTTAGTCAATCAATGAATACTATCTGATATCTTCATTTATCATTGATATTTTTGTACATAATACTTGTACATTCCGATCCCAAGTAGTCCATATAAACCATTTGATAGTTACATCAATTCTCAGAAAGATGTACATTCGAGTTATGAAATTTCTAAGGAGTGGATAATATGCATAGATATGGTTATCCATGGCATTCATGTCCTCTACAGTTGTGCAGGACTAATGAGGGCATAAAAAACATTGCATGTGAGTATATCTTGCTAGTTAACATAGTTTTCTTGTAACTTCGTGATTATTATCTTTGTGGTGTTGTGTTTGAACCATCGTTGTTATTTATATCTAGTAATGGAGTGCATTTTTTTTTCATTAATGTGATTTGTTTCTTTGTTATAGAATTTCAATTGAATTGGGAACAACAACCTTGAACAAAAACTGACATGTGAAATGGTTTGATCATGGACTACAAGTAGTTTTAAGCTAGTCAGTGTTTAATCCATAATTATTATAGTGATTTTCTAGAGTTGGTTTGTTTGATTGCAAAAGTTGTGATGATTCACTAACATATCTTGAAAAAGTTGTGAGTTTCTAGTAGGGGTATCCCCGATATCCACGCCCCTTCCAACTACCATGCTCCTGTTCTCTTTTTGAACTTTCCAACACTTTGTTTTATTCACATTCAACTGTGTAGCAACCTCGGGCTTGTGCATTGTCCCTGACTTAACAAAACCACAGTATCTTCGCTCGACCAGTAGTGTTGCTTCACAATGCAAAGAATGAGGGGTGAAGCTACCTTTCGGAACCTTGGACAAGCTTTGAGAGGGCTGAATGGCTCCTAAACGATCTAAAGTTGTATGCTCGCCCTCAGGATCTGAATTTTGTCTCTACGAAGGAGAGGATCCTCCAGGGTCACCATTCACTGGCAGATCCAATGACTCAACCCCTGCGATGTTGACTACCCCGCTGAATAACCTTCCTATGGATGAGATATTTGCCAGAGAGGAATATTTCATCTGCGCTCAAAAATTCTTGGTAGTAATCCACTACATCATGCTCCATTTAAATGATTTCACTCCCCAATGCGCTGATTTAAAATCCATCTGATCTGCACCCTCGATGAAACCCGCTTGTCGACAAAACTTCGTTGAACGTCGTTCTTCATTTGCAAAGCAGTTTTTGACCGGCCCTTGGTTAATGAAAATCTCCTTCACCCGTGGAATGGATCGTTCATACGACCATAAACAAGATCTTTGTTGCATTACTTGTCCGGATGACAATCCGCTCCTCCACAAGCAAAATCACCCTTCGGCCCTGCTATCGAAACCCTAACGTCAGCCATCAAAACCACTAATAAAATATCATGATTAACTTATCCATGTCCTCATTTCAATAATTTGTCGATGGAGAGATCCACCTCTATATATATAAAAAGTTGATATTGAAATTTGTATATGTATTTTATTTATGGTTATTTATCAATTCCATCTTAAGTATTGAAATAATTACACATTTCTCTCATGTTAGAAAGTAGAAAACATCTATGAGTAAAATATTTTTTTTTTACTTAAGGTGAACATTGAAATATTATATTTATCACTAGAAATGTTTTATATTTATATTTATATATAAAGTTGATATTGAAATATTTGTATTTTATTTATGGTTACATGTCAACTCCATATTAACCATTGAAAAAATTACATATCTCTTTCATACTAAGAAGTAGAAAGCACATTTGAATGGAATAAGATTTTTTTTACTTAAGGTACACATTCAAATATTTATTTATAGAGGATATATTTTTTTTGTTATTAATAATTGATTAAATTTCATGTGTTACCTACATGTTGAGAATGTAAGGAATTGCACATCTCCCTCATACTGAGTTGTACAAAGTACATTTAAACCCAATAACAATAAAACATATTATATATGCATAACAAAAATAAAAATACAAATTATTTTCAAATCTATTGTGTATCATAATATTTATTGAAATTTTATCTGTATACAAATACCATACCTAAAACATCCAACTTAGATCCATGTACAATATAATCGATGCATAATATAACAAAATTTTATGTTGAAATTTCATCTATATACAAATACCATACCTAAGACATCCAACTTAGATCGATGTAGAATATAATCGATGCATAATATAACAAAATTTCATTTTAAACTATTTATAGATTTTACATTTTTAATACAACAAATATAATTAAAAAATTAAAAGTTATAAAGGGATAAAAAAAACATTATTGTCTCTAAATAATGGAAAATAAAAATGTTCTTAAGCACCTTCAATTAATACAATATATGTTTAAGGGGATAATATATTGTTGCGGAGTAAATGAGCAACATTTGTTATTAAATCCACTCACCAATGTTTTGCCCCAATTTGAACATCTACATAAGTGGGGAAATGGGGTTGGCAATATTTAGCTCTACAAAGGTGGGGTAAACCCCACACACATGTTTTTTTCATTTTACATGTCATATAATTGTTTTGCCCCAATTTGAACATCTACATAAGTGGGGAAATGGGGTTGACAATATTTAGCTCTACAAAGGTGGGGTAAACCCCCACACACATGTTTTTTTCATTTTACATGTCATATAATAGAGTTTCATTTTTATATAAGTATAATTTGGCATGAAGGACTCAAGCATCAAAACGTTTAAATATTGAAATTAATGGTGATACATAAAGACACAATATGGTTACTATATTATTTAGGGTTGTTTCACTTGATGTAGTGTGTGAAGTATTTATGTAGTGTGTGAAGTGTCATTAGGATGCCTTTGAAACATGAAGTATGAGAGAGAGAATGATGAATTGGAACATGTTCATAATGACCTATTGTGATATCTTTAAAAAAAACAAGTATTTGTGAAATTTAAAATTTGTTGGAAAATTATTTTGTTTTTATTAAATTCAAATTCGGAAAATTTTTGCTATTTATGGCAATTTTGAATTTTGAATTTGATAATTGTAACTAATTATTATGACTGTTGCGTAGATATCTGATTTGATCCAACTAACTATTTGACTATGACACTTGTATGAAAACGAAATATTTTATATTGATTGCAGGAGGACAAATGGAACAGCCATGTTAAAATCAGCTGACCATGACTCCATGAGTGGGGAACATGTTGGAGCTATCTTTGGGCTGATTATTACAAGTGGAAAATCAGATACTTGGCCATGGGAAGCCTTTGAAAATTAGGGATTTATAAAGATGCAAAAATTCCCAAGGGGGGGAAGAAAGACCTAGGCAAAAACATTTTTCTTTGGTTGTTAAATATCATATGTGAGGAGGCAGGATGTTGCCTAGTATGTTGGGAAAATGAACTACTGAATACTTGATGTTATGAACACTGATTCTGAGTGTGAGGCAAGGGAGAAGACTACTCATAGAGAAATACATTACTGAAGAGGATTTTTCCAAGTTTACCCTCATGGATTCATGGTCATGCTAGGGGGTGAATTGGGTAAGCATTGGTTGCCCTATTCTACGGCTGGGAGGAACGTGGATGTTCACTTTGTCTATCCGCGGACTGGATTCAGATGTGTTAAATCTTTTCCTTCTTTGTTTTGAATTATTTTGTTTATCCGATATGATGCTCTGTTTGGGTTAAGTTGAAATAATTTCCATGTAGGACATATGTGCGTTGTATGGAGTTTATAATCAAAGACCAAAATTTTGGAATGGGCCATTCTAAACTAGAATTCTAGGTACAATGATCTATGTAAAATAAACTTGAAAGATCAAGTGTATGTCTATTTCTGGGATTTAAATTTTTGGGTAGAAGTATTTAAATATGAATGAACTTGAAGAAAGAACAGATCTACCTACAGGTGTATGTTTACCCCTATAATTGAAATTCTGGATAGAACTAATTTGTACGAATGAGCTAGGAAGGATTAGATCTATTTACATGCATATATTTACTTTTGTAGTTGAAATAGCAAGCAAATCTATCTATGATTAAGTAGAAATCTGAGCAAGTCTGTACACGTATTTTCCATAAATTTATATCTAGATATGCAATGAATATAGATATTGTTACAGTTAATACTCTGTGTATTTTTTGTTAAATAAAGATTTAATGACTGTAATAGGAATCCTACTTATACAGAAAGTTATTGTCATGATTTTGAATAAACAACTATGCTTCTAGGAGATCAACTGCATCTCGTATAAAGAAACTTCTAAATTGAAAGGTGTGGAAAACCCTCCGTAAAATTTATTACAGTACCATATTAAATTGAACAATTTGTTGTTCCGATATAAGATAATATAGTAGTAGAATACTCCATAAGAATGAGAATTCGAAGACAATTATAATGAACATAAATCACAGGCTGATATAACTTTTAATCCTTGCTTTTCCTTTTGCACAAAATAAAAAGGACCCCCAACTGAAGGAATATATACTGTATGGAGTAAAGTACAAAACCATTAACTATGATCATATATGTGAAATTATCCACTCATTGATTGTGGTAGTGGACAATTCAGAATTGGGAAAACACAACATAGCATAAATAACAAATGATTCACAAGCATGTATATATAGTGTTCTAGAATAAAAGACAAAATTGTAACATTACCCGGCCATTATATCTATTCATGCTGAGTCCAAAATGAACATCGTAATTCCTTTCAAAAAGGGCACATTGACAATAAACATAGGAAAGGTCGAAAGGAAATAAAATGATATGGTTTAATAGATCTATTATAATTCGTTCCAACATTCAGAAAAAATGATAGCCCTGGTAATCAAACTATGGGTTAGGGTGAGATCTGAATGGTGAATGATTAAACAATCATTTACTTTAAACAAAAGACAGAGAAAAACTTGTACATAAATTATTGTATTATAATAATTGGATCCCAAAATTTAAGTTACATTGGAAATTTTCCCCTTCCCAAGCCGATAGGAAGACTGAGGAAAAACAATACCGTTGACTACATCTCAGTTGCAACACAGACGGTTCAAACTCCTAAAGGGCTACGGAAGGGAACTCGTATACCTTTTTACGCTGAGTATGCAGATGAGCAGCTGGGACCTTTGGGTAGACGAAAACCTGGAGGAATCCACCATATACGATGATTAGAAAACTCTTATACGAAGACAATGTAAGAAGAACACGATTAAAGCACAAATGTTTATAAACACATTATACCAACGCTTTACTTAACTTCTAATTCGCGGAACATGATCCTTTCCTTGTCATTTTCCATATGGATAGTCGTTCAAGGCCGACGGTTAAGGAGACAATACTCACTGATGGGTACCCTCGCATCAAACAGGGCCCATCATTAATGATGCATTTCAACTTTTAAAATGAATGATACAGTTGTAGTAAAAATATTTACACAATATTCACTAATAATGGAAATACAGTAATTGACCAATCTAAATTTCATTGTGTATGTGAATGGCAAGAATATGCATTTTTAGGCGGAATAGAGCTTAAGTCTCCCATTCAAACCAGGAGTACCCTTACTATTGAGTCTAGTCTACCCGAACTCCTTTTTGCACATAATTGCTTAAGTCAGCAAAGTAAACGTAGAGAATGCTTCAGCCAAGATTTTGGTAATTAACCCCCAGAATAAATACTTCCCTCAAACTCACGAATACTCGGATATGAACTCTGGCACACGATAGAGGGTTTACAAAAAACCTATATCCCGAACCTGGATAAGTAGGGCTAACATTCATTCTCGGTAAACAGAATAGAATCGTGAAAACCTCAAAGAAAAGATCATTGCTATAGGGTTAAGGATGGCTCCGAATGTAATGCAAGGAAGTTAGACAAAAGGAGAATTCCATAGGAATAAAATGAGGGTGAACATAGAATGACAACTTGGCGTAGATGATTTATTCCAAAAAATTATACCTTCCTATTGAAGTAACCAGGGTATTAATGTATTTAAGTTTAGAGAAGAACTTACCCGGAATGTAAGACATGCTGTCTACAACAACACGGAGGCAACCACCAAGGCAACAATCTTCACCTCTAAACCCCCTTGACACACAGAGCCTCTTCAAAAGAAAAGAAAGAACTCGAGAATGAAAAGCCCTGAACCCACTCAAAACCTAAACGATGCATTGTCACCTCATATTAATTATGAAGAGTATGAAGGACAGGTGAGACACGTGACCAAGTCAGGGTCAGCGTGACACTTCGAGTGTAGAGCCAAGTGATTTCAGTATGACTAGTAGGTTTGCCTTAATGATGGTTCCAGAGATTTTACTACCATGATAGGGAATTCCTTCCCACTTGAGGAATGTTGCTTTCACACCCCTTGCAATAGTCTTAGGTAGTGGTTTGATCCTCGTTGTCGTAGGTCCATCGGTGACACAACATCGATCTTTCAATTCGATCAATATCCGATTTATGAGCCACTAAATGACCAGGACTTGGAGGCTTACGACAGTCACTGGTCCTTAACCCGACCCTTGGCCATGTTGGTAGGAACCAAATAGATTTCCCTAGGAGTAAAGTTTCAAGAAAACTTGGGCACAAATATGGGGACCTTATGCCAAAAAAGGTGAGTGTAGTATGGATCATAAATTTTACATTATTCACTTAGTCCCTACGCCTAAAGGTTTTAGTTTTTGCTAAAGCCTTGGGGCTTTCCATTATAACCTTCCCACTTAAGGTAAGACAAGATGATATACTTCGAACATCATGTGGTAAGGAGAATTTAGGAGTTATATAGTAAAGTTTTATGATAAAGTTCTATGACAGAGTTTTATAATATAATTCCTATCACTAAGAGATTCCTTTTCTGCCAAGTAGATTGTGTAAAAAAAAATTTTTTTTAATGGTATTATGAGGTTCATTACACCTATGTTCAAAAACCATTATTAGGTTATAAAAACCATTATTAGTGTATGGAAGGTAAGTTTTGACCTTTATTAATTAATTTTCTAAGTATACGTAGGTATATTTATTAAAGAATACGATTCATGTCTTTGAAAATTCAATGAATTTACGGCATTAGCTAAAACACAATGTAATCAACTTGTAAAATGTTTAAGATTAAAAAATGAAGGAAAATATGCGGGAAAGTAATTTTAATGGTAATTTTCATAGAATAATATCTCTTTGTAGAGATTGTACCTTACACATCTAAGCATAATCGAGTTGTAGAAGGGAAGAATCAATCCTTTGTAGAAAGAGCATGTTGTTTTCTTTATGCCTAAGGTCTATTGTAAACTACCCCATATTACTTAAAAAAAAAAAAAATGTTTAAGGTAATAAAGCTTACTTTTATTGTCATTCTCAACACTAATCCGATAATTTTAAAGAACCTTTATCGAAAAACTTGACCATGGTCATTATTTTGATAAAACCTAAATAATAAAGTCCTCTAAGATTAAATTACTTTATTTATATTTATCTTAAAAACCTTCATAATCTACTTCCATTACACTTTTTTGTTTATATAGTATTCCAAATAGGTAAGAATTTTAACGAGTGTGTCTTTTGATAGTAAACCATTGCACCTCTTCTTATAATTTTAACACTAATACCAATAATAGTTTATTTAACTTAACGATTTCAATCCTTTGTATTTTATCCCTTCATGTGCAACAAGATCTTGTAGCGGCAATGGAATGATTATGTGCCAATCTTGTCAAACATTTCACAAATCCTTTAAATTGTTACAAAAGTCAAATTCCACACATGCACTTTATTCAACCCACTTTTTCCAAATGAATGTGGGATCAAAACCATGGTTTTATCCACTTAAGTGTTTCTCTTAGCACCTTTCTTTCTCCCTTATTCTTTTACATAAGGCCTTATTCAAAATTTCACAGGCTTATTTATTTATAGACCCTTTGCACCCCTTAACAACTCCTTTGCCTTATCAAGTGACCTTGCGTTGGAACCAAGTCCTTCGGATTTCAACATTTGGGCTATTCTCCCCTTTCAATCTTCCAACTCTCCTGACGTTTGACTTGCCAAAGTGGTCATAAAGTGTATGCGACCGATAGTTGATGGTTAACATTCCTTCCTAGTCTCTCCTCCCACTTCTTGATGTAATGGACAAGAAGGACCTTACCAGATCTTGATCTACAGTTCTTGGGATTTCAACACTTCATGCTTCATTTTGATTCTTTTTTACACTTTTTAGAACACCTAGAGTCTTACTATATGAGGTGATCATAAAATAATGTTGACTTCTTACTGTTCATTGACAAATCCCCTTATGTCATCCTTCCACTCTCTTAATCCTACGTCTATGACTTAAACAAGTGTTGAGATGAATGATCCTTTTTTATTCTGGGGCTTCGACACTCCATGGATTCGAGATATTATAACTCTAAATTTATTCAACTCCCTGGAGTTCTTACATGCCAAAGTGCTTACACCATCCTTCCACTTCTTGATCTAATGGATGAGAAAAAATTCGAAGGGATCTTAGATTGATGGTCTACGTGATTTCATTACTTTGGGGCTCCAGGATATTGTGACTTACCTTGTTCTTCCACTATACTCTATCGAAAGGTCGCATATTGACCCAAAGCTCCTCCTTGATCCAATGGTTGTCGAAATTTTCGGGCTTTGACATTGCAGGATATTATAACTCTAAAGTCATTCAACTCCCAGGAGTTATACTTGTTAAAGTACTAACACCATCCTTCCACTACTTGATATAATGGTTAAGGAAAGTTTCGAAGGGATATTAGATCGACGGTTCGCATGATTTCGTTACTTCAAGACTCGGGGATATTGTGACTTACCCTGTTCTTCCACTATACATGATTGGAAGGCCTTCGGGTCCCACCTTGATGATCTCTCTCCTAGTTTCTTATTCTAGGGTCATTGATTTTGATTCTTATATAAATTCTATGTTCCTCGACGAACATTTTGGTATCAACAATTTAATTTATTTTTCCTTTGGGAACCTATCCATAGGTATATCTTCATTTGTGTCTAGCTTTTCGTATATTATTGTTTTTATTCAATAAAAGGACTCAAAGTATATATATATATATATATATATATATATATATGCCCTATCAACATGATATCACATATGTATAAGTTTACACATATCGTCTTACAATATTTCTCTTTACCAGTATAGGTGATTCATAAATAATACATTTATGTAGCTTAATATTATAAAGGGAATTTGTAAAGGATTTATCCCATCATTGTTTAAATTATGTAGCTTTACACAATTTTTTTTCTCCATTTGTATACCTTGTGTATTTATATTCCTTCTATATTAAACAATTAGAAAACACATTCATACCTCTCTAAAGAATCAAAAATATATTTATCAGGGATAATCTTAAGGATGGAAATTTATTTTTAAATGTAGAAACCTTGGCGAATATTACTAATCCTTCATATGTCAACTATAAATGTTTGGCGATATTTTTTTAAAAATATTCAAATTTCTAAGTATTTTATATAGTTTTTATAATTTTTTGGCGATTTTTAAGGTAAAATAATTNTCTAAAGTTGTATGCTCGCCCTCAGGATCTGAATTTTGTCTCTACGAAGGAGAGGATCCTCCAGGGTCACCATTCACTGGCAGATCCAATGACTCAACCCCTGCGATGTTGACTACCCCGCTGAATAACCTTCCTATGGATGAAATATTTGCCAGAGAGGAATATTTCATCTGCGCTCAAAAATTCTTGGTAGTAATCCACTACGTCATGCTCCATTTAAATGATTTCACTCCCCAATGCGCTGATTTAAAATCCATCTGATCTGCACCCTCGATGAAACCCGCTTGTCGACAAAACTTCGTTGAACGTTGTTCTTCATTTGCAAAGCAGTTATTGACCGCCCCTTGGTGAATGAAAATCTCCTTCACCCGTTGAATGGATCGTTCATACGACCATAAACAAGATCTTTGTTGCATTACTTGTCCGGATGACAATCCGCTCCTCCACAAGCAAAATCACCCTTCGGCTCTGCTATCGAAACCCTAACCTCAGCCATCAAAACCACTAAAAAAATCATGATTAACTTATCCATGTCCTCACCCCAATAATTTTGATTAACTTATCCATGTCCTCACTCCAATAATTTGTCGATGGAGAGATCCACCCCTATATAAAGTTTATATTGAAATATTTTTATTTTATTTATGGTTACTTATTAATTCCATCTTAAGTATTGAAAGAATTACACATCTTTCTCATACTAAGAAGTAGAAAACATTTATAAGTAAAATGAGAAATTTTTTACTTAAGGTAGACATTGAAATATTATATTTATCACTCACATTGAAATGTTTTATATTTATATTTATAAATAAAGTTGATATTGAAATATTTGTATTTTATTTATCGCTACATGTCAACTACATATTAACCATTGAAGAAATTACATATCTATTTCATACTAAGAAGTAGAAAACATATATAGATGGAATAAGATTTTTTTTTTACTTAAGGTACACATTGAAATATTTATTTATGGAGAATATATTTTTTTTGTTATTAATAATTGTTTAAATTTTATGTGTTAACTACATGTTGAGAATGTAAGGAATTGCACATTTTCCTCATAATGAATTATACAAAGTACATTTAGACCCAATAACAATAAAACATATTATGTATGCAAAACACAAATAAAAATAACATTGCATAACAAAAATAAAAAGACAAATTGTTTTCAAATCTATTGTGTGCTAGTGTGTCATAATATCAACAATGTTTATTGAAATTTTATCTATATACAAATACCATACCTAAGACATCCAACTTAGATCCATGTAGAATATGATCGATGCATAATATAACAAAATTTTATGTTGAAATTTCATCTATATACAAATACCATACCTAATACCTAAGACATCCAACTTAGATCGATGTAGAATATAATCGATGCATAATATAACAAAATTTTATTTTAAATTATTTATAGATTTTACATTTTTAATAGAACAAATATAACTAAAAAATTAAAGGTTATAAAGGGATAAAAAAATGCACTTTTGTCTCTAAATAATGGAAAATAAAAATGTTCTTGAGCACCTTCAATTAATACAACATATGTTTAAGGGGATAATATATTGTTGGTGGAGTAAATAAGCAACATTTGTTATTAAATCCACTCACCAATGTTTTGCCCCAATTTGAACATCTACATAAGTGGGGAAATGGGGTTGGCAATATTTAGCTCTACAAAGGTGGGGGTAAACCCCACACACATGTTTTTTTTCATTTTTTATGTCATATAATAGTTTCATTTTTATATAAGTATAATTTGGCATGAAGGACTCAAGCATCTAAACGTTTAAATATTGAAACTAATGGTGAAACATAACATGGTTACTATATTACTTAGGATTGTTTCACTTGATGTAGTGTGTGAAGTATTTATGTAGTGTGTGAAGTGTCATTAGGATGCCTTTGAAACATGAAGTATGAGAAAGAAAATGATGAATTGGAACATGTTCATAGTGACTTATTGTGACATCTCCAAAAAAATAAGTATTTGTGAAATTTAAAATTTGTTGGAAAATTATTTTGTTTTTAGTAAATTTGAATTCGGAATTTTTTTTTCATTTATGGCAATTTCGAATTTTGAATTTGATAATTGTAATTAATTATTATGACTGTTGGGCAGAGATCCGATTTGATCCAACTAACTATTTGACTATGACACTTGTATGAAAACGAAATATTTTATATTGATTGCAGGAGGACAAATGGAACAACCATGTTAAAATCAGTTGACCATGACTCCATGAGTGGGGAACATGTTGGAACTATCTTTGGGCTGATTATTACAAGTGGAAAATCAGATATTTGGCCATGGACAGCCCCTGAAAATTAGGGATTTAGAAAGCTGGGAAAATTCCCAAGGGGGAAAGAAATACCTAGGCAAAAACCTTTTTCTTTGGTTGTTAAATAGCATATGTGAGGAAGCAGGACACTACCTAGTATGTTGGGAAAATGAACTACTGGATACTTGTTGTTATGAACACTGATTCTGAGTGTGAGGCAAAGGAGAAGACTACTCATAGATAAAGACATTGTTGAAGAAGATTTTTCCAAGTTTGCCCTCATGGATTCATGGTCACGCTAGGGGGTGAATTGGGTAAGCGTTGGTTGCCCTATTCTATGGTTGGGAGGAACATGGATGTTCCCTTTTTCTTTCCGCGGACTGGATTCAGATATGTTAAATCTTATCCTTCTTTGTTTTGAATTATTTTGTATATCCGATATGATGCTCTGTTTGGGTTAAGTTGAAATAATTTCCATGTAGGACATCTGTTCGTTGTATGGAGTTCATAATCAAAGACCAAAATTTTGGAATGGGGCATTCTGAACTAGAATTCTAGGTAGAATGATCTATGTAAAATAAACTTGAAAGATCAAGTGTATGTCTATTTCTGTGATTTAAATTTTTGGGTAGAAGTATTTAAATATGAATGAACTTGAAGAAAGAACAGATCTACCTACATGTGTATGTTTACCCCTGTAATTGAAATTCTGGACAGAACTAATTTGTACAAATGAGCTAGGAAGGATTATATCTATTTACAGACGTATATTTACTTCTGTAGTTGAAATAGTAAGCAAATTTGTCTATGATTAAGTAGAAATCTGAGCAAGTCTGTACACGTATTTTCCATAAATATATATCTAGATATGCAATGAATATAGATACAATTACAGTTAATACTATGTGTAGTTTTTGTTAAATAAAGATTTAATGACTGCAATAGGAATCCCACTTATATAGAAAGTTACTATAATGATTTTGAATAAACAACTATGCCACTAGGAGATCAACTGCCTCTCGTATAAAGAAACTTCTAAATTGAAAGGTCCGGAAAACCCTCCGTAAAATTTATTACAATACCATATTAAACTAAATAATTCGTTGTTCCAATATAAGATAATACAGTAGTAGAATACTCCATAAGAATGAGAATTCGAAGACAATTATAATGAACATAAATCACAGGCTGATATAACTTTTAATTCTTGCTTTTCCAACCATTAACTATGAGCATATATGTGAAACTGTCCACTCAGTGATCGTGGCAGTGGACGGTTCAGAATTGTGAAAACACAACATAGCATAAATAACAAACGATTCACAAGCATGTATATATAGTGTTATAGAATAAAAGACAAAATCGTAACATTACCTGGCCATTATATCTATTCATGCTGAGTTCAAAATGAACATCATAATTCCTTTCAAAAAGGGTACATTGACAATAAACATAGGAAAGGTCGAAAGGAAATAAAATGATATGGTTTAATAGATCTATTATAATTCATTCCAACATTAAAAAAAAAAATGATAGCCATGGTAATCAAATTATGGGTTAGGGTGAGATCTGAATGGTGAATGATTAAACAGTCATTTACTTTAAACAAAAGATAGAGAAAAACTTGTACATAAATTATTGTATTATAATAATTGGATCCCAAAATTTAAGTTACATTGGAAATTTTCCCCTTCCCAAGCCGATAGGAACACTGAGGAAAAACCATATCGTTGACTGCATCTCAATTGCAACACAAACGGTTCAAACTCCTGAAGGGCTACAGAAGGGAACTCATATACCTTTTTACGCTGAGTACACAGATGAGCAGTCGGGACCTTTGGGTAGACGGAAACCTAGAGGAATCCACCATATATGATGATTAGAAAACTCTTATACGAAGACAATGTAAGAAGAAAACGATTAAAGCACAAATGTTTATAAACACGTCATACCAACGCTTTACTTAACTTATGATTCGCAGAACATGATCCTTTCCTTGTCGTTTTCCATATGGATAATCGTTCAAGGCCGACGGTGAAGGAGACAATACTCAATGATGGGTACCCTCGTATCAAACAGGGCCCATCATTAATGATACATTTCAACTCTTAAAATGAATGATACAGTTGTAGTAAAAATATTTACACAATATTCACTAATAATGGAAATACATTAATCGACCAATCTAAATTTCATTGTGTATGTGAACGGAAAGAATATGCATTTTTAGGAGGAATAGAGCTGAAGTCTCCCATTCAAACGAGGAGTACCCTAACTGTTGAGTCTAGTCTACCCGAACTCCTTTTTGCATAGAATTGCTTAAGTTAGCAAAGTAAATGCAGAGAATGCTTCGGCCAAGATTTTGGTAATTAACCCCTGGAATAAATACTTCCCTCAGAATCATGAATACTCGGATATGAACTCTAGCACACGACAAAGGGTTTACAAAAAACCTATATCTCGAACCTGGATAGGTAGGGCTAACACTCATTCTCGGTAAACAGAAGAGAATCGTGAAAACCTTAAAGAAAAGATCATTGCTACAGGGTTAAGGATGGGTCCGAATGTAATGCAAGGAAGTTGGACAAAAGGAGAATTCCACGGGAATAAAATGAGGGCGAACATAGAACGACAACTTGGCGCAGACGATTTATTCTGAAAAATTATACCTTCCTATTGAAGTAACCAGGGTATTAATGTATTTAAGTTTAGAGAAGAACTTACCCGGAATTTAAGACATGCCATCTACAATAGCATGGAGGCAACCACCAGGGCAACAATCTTCACCTCTAAACCCCCTTGACACACAAAGCCTCTTCAAAAGAAAAGAAAGAACTCGGAAATGACAAACCCTGAACCCACTCAAAACCTAAATGATGCATTGTCGCCTCATATTAATTATTGAGAGTACGAAGGATGGGTGAGACACGTGACCAAGTCAAGGTCGGCGTGATCTTGTGCAACAAGATCTTGTAGTGGCAATGGAATGATTGTGTGCCAATCTTGTCAAATATTTCACAGATCCTTTAAATTGTTACAGAAATCAAAGTCCACACAGGTGTTTTATTCAACCCACTTTTTCCAAATGAATGCGGGATCAAAACCATGGTCTTATCCACTTAAGCATTTCTTTTAGCACCTTTCTTTCCCCCTTATTCTTTTACATAGGGCCTTATTCAAAAATTCGCAGGCTTATTTATTTATAGACCCTTTGCACCCCTAAACAACTCCTTTACCTTATCAAGTGACCTTGCGTTGGAACCAAGTCCTCCAGATTTCAACATTTGGGCTATTCTCCCCTTTCAATCTTCCAACTCTCCCAGAGTTTGACCTACCAAAGTGGTCATAAAGTGTATGCGACTGACGGTTGATAGTTAACATTCCTTCCTAGTCTCTCCTCCCACTTCTTGATCTAATGGACAAGAAGGACCTTACCAGATCTTGATCTACAGTTCTTGGGATTTCGGCATTTCATGCTTCATTTTGATTCTTATTTACACTTTTTAGAACACCTGGAGTCTTACTATATGAGGTGGTCATAAAATAATGTTGACTTCTTACTGTTCATTGACAAATCCCCTTATGTCATCCTTCCACTCTCTTAATCCAATGTCTATGACTTAATCAAGTGTTGAGATGAACGATCCTTTTTTATTCTGGGGATTCGGCACTCCGTGGATTCGAGATATTATAACTCTAAATTTATTCAACTCCCTGGAGTTATTACATGTTGAAGTGCTTACACCATCCTTCCACTTCTTGATCTAATGGATGAGAAAATTTTCGAAGGGATCTTAGATCGATGGTCTCCGCGATTTCATTACTTTGGGGCTCCGAGATATTGTGACTTACCTTGTTCTTCCACTATACTCTATCGAAAGGTCACAAATTCACCTGAAGTTCCTCCTTGATCCAATGGTTGTCGAAATTTTGGGGCTTTGACATTGCAGGATATTATAACTCTAAAGTCATTCAACTCCCCGAAGTTATACTTGTTGAAGTACTTACACCATCCTTCCACTACTTGATATAACGGTTAAGGAAAGTTTCAAAGGGATATTAGATCGACAGTTCACATGATTTCGTTACTCTGAGACTGAGGGATATTGTGACTTACCCTGTTCTTCCACTATACATGATTGGAAGGTCTTCGGGTCCCACCTTGATGATCTCTCTCCTATTTTCTTATTCTAGGTTCATTGATTTTGATTCTTATATAAATTCTATGTTCCTTGACGAACATTTTGGTATCAACAATTTAATTTATTTTTCCTTTGGCAACCTATCCATAGGTATATCTTCATTTGTGTCTAGCTTTTCGTATATTATTGTTTTCATTCAATAAAAGGACTCAAA
>ML859879.1:0-20473 GCA_009831015.1 Picea engelmannii
GAAAAACTGCTCTGTTTGTATTAATATGAAATGCCTCTTTACAATGAGAGTTCGAACTGCAACAGAGTCACAACTTCCTCTCTTCTCCCTTATATTCTTCCTTCCCTTCCTAACTGAAAAACAAAAGAATATCTTTTTACAAAAGGGGGCTCCTCGAGCACTTCCCTCCATCTCACCAACTCTCATTAATTGACATTTAATTACATTGAATGGCTGTCTAGTCCGAATCGGATCTAGATCTCAGCCTTACAACCATTTAAGGAAAACTTTATCTAAAGCCTGCGTACATGTATGGCTTTTGGCTCTTCATCCTTACAACATTTAATACAATTTCAAAATTTGAAATTTGAAAGTGAGAGGGTTGCGCCTCTCCTCTCCATTGAATGTGTGTGTCTATGCTGGCTGGCTGGCATACTGTTGACATGGAGCGATGCTCCTGCATCATACTCCTCAGCTGGAAAAAAAAATCATGAGCTCCTACTCATGAGCTTCCCAACATGGCTGTCGAAATCCACCTGGATCCCAAACAATTCTTTGGAGCTGTCCATTTGCTCCTCTGCTTCGTTTTTGTTGTTGCTACTTCCCTGCTGCTATGGTAGGATATTTTCTTTCCAGCTTCTCCTCGCTAACAGCTTCCAGTGCTGACTTCAAAATCAACCTTCTAATTTCCTCAATTACCTCGTCCAGCTGCTCCACTGGTTGGTTTTCCTTATGCAGTCTTCTCTACTGCAATTCCTTCATCTCCGTGGGTAGATCTACTCAATCTCCCATGTTGTCTTTATCTCTCTTTGTGGCACTGTTTGGCCACTCTGCTGCAGACTCCAGCTCTCCAGTCTCACTACTGAGTTGTTGCTCAGCTTCTTCCTGTGACAGCTTGATTGTCACCTCTCCTTGTGTTGGCTCAAGTCCAACTTTGTCCAGCTGCTCCTGGGGCTGGTATGCTCCTCCATCTGTCTCCAACTTGATTTGTTGGATGTGCAAGATTTGCACTATCACCCTCTTCTCCAGGGCTTCCAATTCTTCACAGAGATCAGCAAAATCCATGTTGTCTACTTCCTCCTCCTCTTCTTCTTCTTCTGCAACTTCCAGTATTGCAATGATCTCATGTTCAGCTTCCTGGCTGAAAATTTTGAGCAACTCGGTTGAATGCTCTTCTTCTTCTCCTTGGGAAAACATTAGTGTCTGCTCCATTTCTTCCTCCATGACAGTCTCTGCTGGCTATCTTTCTGCTGTTGCTGCATCTGCAACACATGCTCTGGCCTCAGCTGGGTTGCTTGGTAGGAATACCCAAATTCCCCCAATCATCAGAATGCTCTTTTAATCCTCACCTATCAGCACTCCTTGCTGATATGAACTCTCCTCTAAGTTCATGAGACTCTCAGACAGTCTCATATCCTTTCCCCTGCCCACCTGGCAATTTGGGAATTTTCTACTGCCCACTTGGTAGTCTATGAGCTCCATTGATCCCATCTCATTGTCCACTTTGCAATCTGAACTTTCACTATTGCTCCCCTGGCAGTACGCAATACCTTCCATTGATCTCTTTCCATTGCCCACCTGGAAATATGAAATTACATGGTTGTCTTCCTGATAGTCTATGATATCCTCCAATGATCTCATTTCATTGCCCATCTGGCAATTCGAAAATTCATCCCTGCCCTCCTAGCAGTCTTTGAGATCATCCAGTGATCTCAGTTCATCCTCAACGTCACTGAGATTTCTCCCAGTCTCTGGTTCACATGCATGAACCATCTCCTCTTCATCTCTAAGGCTTTCCACATACCTCAGCCACCTCCTCAACAACGTTTGCTGTCTTCTGGCCAACAATTATTTGACTAGCCATTTCACCTTTTTTTTCATGGGCCATTCATATACCCAATGGGGCTTTGCATTCTGCTTCATCTGAAATGCAAGCTCTTCCATCCTCACGCTCACCTCAGCGAGTTATTTATCCATCTCATCTTTTCTCTACTTGCGGTCTTCCCTATGACCACGCCCATGGCCTTCAATAGCCATCTTCCTGTTCCTGTCTTCCCTCCTGGAAAACTTGTTGCTGTCACTCTACAACCGTGAGTGCTTCCAGCCTTTCCTTACAGTCCTCCTGACTGTCTATTGACTATTGAGCACCTTGCAACAATCATCACAGAGTTGGACACTCTGTCTTCCTTTTCCTCTGTCTATAAGAAAAGCTCGACACTTTGTCTACCTCTGTCACCTATAGAATTCAGATCCCACTCTGATACCACACTAACGTAGACCTCCGACCCTCGGGCCAAGATCCACATAGGATCGATCTTCTTCAAATCCGCAGAACTGAAATAGTTCTTTCAGGTCCTCACGGGAACCCCACGAATCCAATCCACAGGTCCTGGTTGTTTCGAGATTTTGGGACTCCTGCATGCGATCTTTCCCAACTCCTTGTCCCTTCCAACTCTCGGTCGTCGAAACGCCGAAAGGGGCTTAACGAATCTGGGTCCTCCCTCAGGCTCCGAATCCTTTCGATTTTTCGTGTTTCAGGGTTTCGCGAGTTGAGACTCCCCATCTCCCGACTCCTGGCCTCTCGAACTATCGGCTTCCAAAATGCTGAAAAGGCTTGACGTAGGAGTGCTACCGACTTTCACGATTTGGGGAATCACAATGCAAGCGTTCTCCTTGTTCTCTATCTTTCGAATCCCCGGGTCCTGAAATGTCGAAATCTCTCCGTGACCACGGTTCACTTTTCGAGATTCCGGAATTCACGATTTCGTGATTCCGGCTGCAAACGGTTCTTGGTCCTTCAACCTCCCAGATTCCCAAAATGCCGAAATACTACCCCTTGAGAGAACCTTTTGGGGTTTTCCCCGAACCTTGACCACTCACCATGTGTCCCCTTGATGAACAACCCTGATGCTTTCGGGACTTGACAAGTCCTCTTCCCTCTACTATTATGAGGATTAAACCCCTCGCACCTCCCTCCAGATCCGATAGCTATCGGTCCTTGGTGCTAGATCTGATGGCCCAAATCCTTTTTCCTGTGCACCTCTCAGGGACTCAATCCTGTGCACATTTCCTTGATCCAACGACTGTCAGGCCACCGCGCTCCAGATCTGACGGCTGGCGCGATGCAGCGACCCCAAAATCTCAGCCTCCTCTGCTTCTCGAACCCCGGAATGCCGAAATACCGAAATGGGGACTTCGAGGTTTTCAACGCAAAGTATCCCGACTCATTTTCCTTCGAGTTGTCGAAGATCGAACTCTGAAATGCTGAAATAACGGTAGTTGTGCTCTACCTTGAGCATGCCCTTCTTCCTTTCCCTTGGAATATTTCTTGCTCCAAAATGCCTCGGCCTTTGTCTCCCTTTGCAAGCTCGATTTCCTTTGGATATCGCTGACGTTCTAGGAACGTTATCCCTCTTGAGCTTTGTCAATTGTGAAACCTCAAAGGGGTTTCTCGACCTTCCTCTCACTTTGTTTTTGCTCAGTGCACTAAGGCACTATCCTTCCTGAGATTTGTTTATCCAGGCCTTTAGGGGACTCGCCCTTCTTTGTACTCAAAGGGAAATCTGGTGTCCTCCTGATGACCTTTTGCTCAAGCCCTCTCTGTTGAGCTTAACAGAGTATTCAGTAACTATGTGAGTGTCTCTCCTTGACACTTCTCTTCCCAATAGAACTTGAAAAGAGTCCTTATGTGCACTCTATGCACCTACTCAATGCCCTCCTGACAGAGTTTCCACAGAATCCTTAGTGATTATGTCTTCTCACCAAACTCGAAATAGAGTTCTCCTTCTGTGCACCCTGTGCATTTTCTCAATGCCCTCCTGGCAGAGCCTTTACAGAATTCTCAAAAAAATTTCTTCTCCTCTCTTTGCTCTCCTTTGCACAGTTTCTCCTTCAAGGTGTTCAACAACCTTGAAGATTCCTCTTTGAGTTAGTGACTTTCTCTGGTGCACCCTCTTGGCACATCTTTGTCTGAAATTCCACAGAATTCAAAAGTCCACTCCTTGCACTGGCTTGCAGAACCCGCAGTATTCTGTCATGCAACCTCTTGCATGAAGCCTCAAAGAACCCAAACCTGAAATCAAAGAACTCACAGATAGGAAAACCTATCTATCTCCTGCAAATTCACATCTAACATACATCTACAACATATCATCAACACATAGAGATATTCATTCATGAACTCACAAACACATGAACAACAACATGCAGGAAAAACTGCTCTGTTTGTATTAATATGAAATGCCTCTTTACAATGAGAGTTCGAACTGCAACAGAGTCATGACTTCCTCTCTTCTCCCTTCTATTCTTCCTTCCCTTCCTAACTAAAAAACAAAAGAAGATCTTTTTACAAAAGGGGGCTCCTCGAGCGCTTCCCTCCATCTCACCAACTCTCATTAATTGATACTTAATTACATTTAATGGCTGTCTAGTCAGAATCGGATCTATATCTCAGCCTTACAACCATTAAGGCAAACTTTATCTAAAGCCTACGTACATGTATGGCTTTTGGATCTTCGGCCTTACAACATTTAATACAATTTCAAAATTTGAAATTTGAAAGTGAGAGGGTTGGGCCTCTCCTCTCCATTGAATGTGTGTGTCTGTGCTGGCTGGTTGACACGCTGCTGACATGGAGCGGTGCTCCTGCATCAATTTCCATCAAACTGCACCTGAGTTGGATGAGGGATTCGATTTGTAGATATCTCACTCTGGAATAAACCGTTAATTTCCCAAAATAAAGTAATCTCACCTGGGTTTTGAGTAACAGTCGCCATCAATTATAAGCATTGGCTACTGATGAAAATCCTTATGGGATAACGACCTCTCATGCTCAGCTATAAATTTTCAATGATGAGTATCAAATCAGTTATTTGGCAACGCTTAATTAGCACTACGCGGAAAAATGGTACACAAGCATGGTTCTCGGGATGATTTGACTCACTATCAAGTTTCATTGTCACGTGTAGCCCTCATATTAGACCCAATTAAAGACATTTAACATGTGATTTCAGGGGTGTGATGGGGTGGTTTTGAGTCTACCCACTTTTCGCCCCAAAATGCACCTGAAGATGCCACGCACCTTTGCGAGGGAAACTATGGTTAAAATTTTGGGACCGCTTATATATTTTAACCTTCGCGTTGTTTCAAACTTCGGAATATCTCTCAACCATTGATCTTGGTGAATGGTGATCTACGTCCTTTCAAGCCCGATTTTCTTAATGCCTCCACCAAATTTAATCTCTTTTTCCATTCTCAAGTAATTCCCCAAATTTATTTGACAAATCGGTTTAGCACCTCGCTAAACCCTGAAATCTCGATTTCACACCAGAAATTTAAATAGTGATAACATGGGATCCAATTGGAAATGTTATCCTCCCAGTGAGGTAGCAAAGAACTTGTAGACCATGTGCATGATTGTAACGTCCCCAACCATCACTCCCATTGTTGGGAAATTCTGCTACACAGAACATACAACATATATACTTATTAAAAATATGGGTTAAATCAAATTAAGACATTTAACATGGATTTACTGCTGTCATACAGACTTAAAACATAATTAACAACAATTCAAACTTGCAATGAAATACATGATAACATTTCAAGACACAAACATGCATCACATATAAATTAAGTACAACATTAATACTTATCTTTTAAATTGGCGTAACACCACCAACTGCGTGAAGACCTTCCACGAACCTCCTAGCCTTAGACCGCGTTTCTCATCATTCTCAGCAGTAGGACACCCCCGAGCTGGGACTAAGTTCCACTGAGCAAGGGAATCCTAGGCTAGGTAAGGTCAATAAGAAGACACACAGTTTAGAAGGATGGATTCTCTCTTAGGAGCCACTTATGCCCACTACTCACAGACTCTCATTCCCCACATGCTTGTCCCACCCTGGGAGTATACATCTTCATTGTCACTCGGGCAGTCCTTCGGCTGCTAAACCTCCCTTGCCTTGGGCTTCAGCAACAGGTCGGACTAGAATTCTCCGAGCTCTGTGGAAGCTACAGGACTCCTTCCAGGAGTTCTCACTTCCTCTGCACACTCTCTCACCTGGAGAGAGTTGCCCATAGTCCTGACAACCTACTTCTTCAACCACAACCACCTCTCTCACCTGGAGAGAGTGTTGCACACAGGCCTGACAATCTGCTTTTTCAACTATGTTCCAGCACAAGGAGGAAAACAGTAAGGCTCAGAAAAGAATGAATGATGATAGCCAATCACACTCAGCCAAGGGACTGCGTGGCCAAAACAACCCATAGTTATAACACACATGACATAGACAATTACGGTATGCTCAGGTTTCACAGAAGACAACAACCCAAATAGTTAAGAATGAACTCGGATTTGCAATGTGGATAAACTTGGTTCATAAGACACACAGGAGACATGACTCAGTCCATGGGTTTCCACGACTCATTCCATGGTAGAGACCAGACGGAATTCACGGGAATACACTAATCGATCACAAAGGTCTCACAGTTTTGGGTTTCATAACTGCGTGAGGTATTCAGCGATCAACCGTAGAGGTAACACGGTTCAGACAGAAGATCAGGAAACTACAGAACGAACCCCCATCACAGCTCAATTCTTTGGTTAAATTGCATGTGCCTGGGCCGACACATGTCTCCCATGAAGCTGCATGCACTCCATCGAGTATGCGTTCCCTTTTGCACACGTTGGAGCTGCATGCGTTGCCTCTCCCATGACTTAGGATAAAAACATGTTGTCCCACAACTTTTGAATAATAATAAAATATTATTCTCAAGGACTTAAGCCCCTAAGCTTAGCCCCTCTTTCCAACCTTTCAACCCCCTCTCCCTTACCCATTCTGTGGAATCTTAGTTCCCCATCACTCTTTCTTCATGGTCGGTTGGCACGCAACAATGTTTATATATTATATTAATGATCTGCATAATTACATATACAAAATCAGGCTCCTGGCCTTAATACTTCGACTCTCTGGCCTAATAAACACATAAGCCCACCAACTTATCAATACTTGGCTCACCAGCCTACAAAACATGATTACAATTCATAAACATGATTACAATTCATACTATAACTGGGGTACTACCGGGGGATATTACAATCCCCTCCCCTTATTTTTGCACTGTCCTCAATGCAACTCTTTACATAGCATCAACAAGATTTTCAAAATCTTCAAAAAGATGCAGGTATTCTGCCTACATAGCATCCTCATGCTCTCATTTCACATCCTTGGGACCGTACCAGGTCCACTGGACCTTTACAATACCTATGGCTCGATTTTGGCGTTGTTTTCTTTTCCGGTCCAATATGCGCACATGATGCACTTGCAGGACACCTTCTTGTTCCACCTGAATCAAATTCCAATCGATTACATGATTAGCATCAGGTATATATTTCTTAAGCATTGAAATATGAAACACATTATGTATGGTCATGGATGCAGGGAATGCAAGCATATATGCAACTGGTCCAATCCTTTCTAGGATTTCAAATGGCCCACAAAATCTAGCTGCCAACTTCGAGCAATTTCCCAGCTTCAGGGAACTTCTATTGGATTTTACTTTCAAGAAAACATGGTCACCCACTTTGAACTCTCTGCGGGTTCTGTTTTTATTAGCACAACTTTTTTGCCTGTCTTGGGTAGCCTTTAAATTCTTCTTAATTTTTAGCATTTGCTCTTCCATTTCCTTGAGCAACTCTGGCCCAACCACTGCTCTATCAACTGGATTATCCCAGCTTACTAGAGTATTTCACTTTCTTCCATAAGGTTCTTCAAATGGGCTCATCTCCAATGATGCTTGATACCCATTGTTGTAGGCGAATTCTACCAAGTGTAGGTAGTCTTCCCATTTCGATGGTTTTTCTATCACATACATCCTTAGTATGTCTTTAATCACTCGATTCACCTGCTTTGTCTGCCCATCAGACTTAGGATGATAGGTTGTGCTAAAGTTCAGATTCGTTCTGAACCCCTTGAATAACCCCTTCTAGAAATTGGAGGTAAATTTCGAGTCCCTGTCAGACACAATTGTCTTGGGAATACCGTGAAATCGTGTTATTTCCCTCATAAAAATATAAGCAACATTAGTTGCCTTGTGATTAGTCTTTAGTGGAATAAAATGGGAAGCTTTTGTAAGCTTGTCCACTACCACCATGATTGAACCATGTTAGCAGTTGAGGCCTACTGTGATTTATTGTGACAATTAGAGTTGCATAAAACTCTTGGAGAATCCGATTTTTCATGACAGGTCAAAACACATTGAGATCATATACCATTTCATCCAAGACTACGTTTAGAAAGGGATAGTTGAACTTCAATACATATCCACAAATGAGCAGGTAGCAGACATTCTCCTGAAGGATTTGGGGAGAGGCAAGTTTGTCTTCTTCAGAGATAAGTTGGGAGTGGTGAGGAACATCTTCCTCTGTAAGAGGGAGTGTTAAAAGTTGTACCTCAAACAAGTGTTTTCCACATAGGCTTGGTGTCTAGCATGTGGGAAATGTCCAAAAGTGATCCCTTAGAAAATTACCTTTATGAGATATAAAGTTAAAGTGACTTTTGAGCATATTTGATGAAAAGGTGACTTAAGTGACTTAAGTTGTGATAAAGTGACTTTATATCACAACCGTAGATCTAGATGGCCTAGGATTTAATCTCAACGATTAGATCTTAGGTTTAGATCATTTTCATTGAGATGAACAAAAAGGGGATTCTAGGAATTGAGACACCAATTATTCATGAACATTGAAGAAATTATAAGAGAGAGTAGAGAGAGAACTGAAGAAAAGTGTGAGAGCAAGGGCAACAAGATTGGCGCAGGTTCCAAGAGATTTGGAGGGCATGAAAATCAAGGCAAATTCCAACATTAATGAAACAGTATCGTACAACACTTAATACTTCCGTACACTACGGATTTTGATAGGCCATACAGCTGAGAGGTGCACACAAATCGAGGCACAATATCAGGTGCAGGTTTAGAGGCATTCAACTGTTGAAAAAAATCCGTACAGTCCATACTGAAGGTACAGAAAATCAAGCTCAAGTTTTGAAGGAATTTGTTTCTTTGTTAAAGTCCGTACATTCCGTACAGAATCTGGCAAAGATTTCAAGGAGTTCTAGCTCAGATTTAGAGGAGGATTATTGGCTCGGTTTATGAGATAAGTGCATTATTTATTGCTGGAAAATTTTCTTCTGTATAAGATCATTTTTCTGTGAGCTCAAGAAATAATAAAATCTCTCTTTCTCTACTGGTTTTCTCTGCAGGTTTTTTCTAGGGGCATTGCCCAAAAATTCTTGTGTTATTTTTTGTGGTTTGTTTCCTATTTCTGCATTCAGTTTTTGCAGAAAGATTCATTGTGTTTCAGTTTACAAATTTCTGTTTAGAGCATTTACATTTTAGCAGCAAATGAAATGTGAGTTGGGTATTAAACTGTGATGAAAATTTATTGAGATTGAAATCGGGTTGGGTCTAAGAAATTTTACATTTTCAGCATAGCATTTTGGCCCAGGAACCTCACTTTTGCACCATAAGCAGAAAAAACTTAATTTCAAACATTCTGGAATTTTATTTCCTTTTTTGTTTTAAGCTTATTGTGATTTCCAGCAATTAGTTTATTGCAGAAGTTTTCAATTTCCAGATTTGTTTGAGTCAAAAAAGAAAAAATTCCAAATCTAAATAGATTTATTTACTTAGATTTCTACATTCTAGAAACTTATTTTGATTTCTGTTTTGTGTTTTCTGCATTTTCAACAGCAAATGTAACGTAGAAATTTGCATTTCCAGATTGCATTAGAGCCTAAAAAGTTTAAAACTGCATTTATGGGTCCTAATTTAGGCTCATTTCACATATATTGCATTCTGTAATTTATCTCTCTTGATTTCGTGTATAATATTCTGCATTCTTCAATCATATTTAATGTAGAAATTTACATTTCCATATTGTATTTAAGCATTTTTTTTTCGAAGAAAGCTTCATAGAAAATCCACCAAATACTTCCCCATGATCCATGGATGGTAAGCAGGGTGAATTGTAGCCCCAAGGAACATGAGAATCGAACCCGTGACCTCCATGACATCAGGGAAGAGTATGCATGTTCGGCATCAAGACCAGTTGAGCTAACCCTTGGGGCTAGATTGTATTTAAGCATTTAAACTTGCATTTGATTCTTTACTTTTGTTCAAACTTCACATTTTTTTTGCAAATCTGTAAGCAATAATCATCATAACACCACATAAATTCAGATTTGACACAAGTTTAAATACATCACACATACTTATCATGTACTAAACTTGCATCTAGTTTGTAATATGAAACACACTTCATTGGACATACTTTGAAACTAGATTTTAGATAAGATTTGACTTGATTCCTTGAACACGACACTCACACCTTAGAACTTGGTCTTAGATTTACCTTAGGGAAGCCCCCCTTGTGCTAGAGAAGAGCTAACCTAAAATGTGAGAAATGGTGACTGTGGTGACAGTGTGCAATGTTCCTTAGTTCAACTTGAGCTTGCACTTTGATGGTTGGGACTTTTCCACTTTAGGTACTAGTTCTTGTTGTGGCACTCTGAACTGGGAAAATTATTCAAGTGTTTACCTTGAAAGTCATCCTATTTTTTGAATACAAAAAGTATGTTTGTTTTTGTTGTATATTGCTGCTTGTCTTCTATGTAAGACATGCATCTAAAAGATATTAAGATAGTCCCTTTTGTTATCCCTTTCTCTCTCACATGCACAATATGCACATAAACACTGGGATGTAGCAAGGATCCTTATTGTTTATATCATAGATCACAACACATATGATAACAGAGATAATAAGTGTTGTGGATGTCAGAAGTGTTTCTTTCAAGTGAATTTGCTTCTTGATTTCTTTCACCATATTATAAATGTGAACAAATGAAAGGTTATGCCAAGTCATGTAGTTGTAACTTGTGTTTGCTATTTTGCAATTTTAGTGAATAAATGAGGCAATGATTCAAAATGTACTCTTTGTCTTGGGCTAGAACCGTGAATAATTTGAAGCTTTGCAATCTTTTTGGGAAATACTTATTTGCTGCTTTGAAGATTGTCCTCAAAGTATTTATTAGCTACTTAGACCATTGAAGTTAGTAGATGAGTATACAAGTGCTTTTGGAACTGTCTATTACTATTGAAGAAAATGAAGTTACTTGTTATAAATTGTTTTTTTGTAAATATAAGAATAATTTTGCACATCCATGAATGCATTCTATCTTACATGTTGGAATAAGCTATAATCAGTAAGTACCTCTATTTGAACTATTTTTCTCAATTCTATGATTTTCCCCCATTCCGAGTGGATTTTATGACAGGACTTTTGACTTTTGTTGAGGGTACATTGAAATCGGAGTTTAGACATGCATCCTCAAGGCCAATTTATTTAGTTGGAGAATCTTTGGGTGGATCCCTGGGCGTAGCTCTTGCTGCAAATAATCCTGATATAGATCTTGTATTGGTTTTGGTGAATCCTGGTATGCCTTCAACTCAAATCGTTCATTTGATTATTGCTAATATAGATTGACATAATCAAGATTTATCATTTAATGCATACTTTTCTTTCATGGTCAAGCCAGCAACTTGTTTCAGCAAATCGCCTCTCCACCCTTGGTTTTCTTTGATGGAAATTCTGACTGAGGAGTTTTACTCAATTATCCCTTTTACACAAGAAGCATTATGGGTATGGTCATATAAACCTTGCAAAATAGAAATTTAACGTTGTAAATAAATTAGTATTAAGTGCTTGTAGATAAATTAGTATTAACTACTTGCACATTATTTGATCTTTTCCTTAGAGAACGTAATGGTTTCCAACAAATGATGCACTATGGTTGATATTATAATACTTTTTGTATGGTATTAGAGTTGTGGTGGCACACTTGATGTATTGACTTGTTACTTGGAGGGGTGTTCCACATGGTACTTGTTACTTCTCAGTCACTCCCTAAAGGAAAATCCCAACCTTTAATGCGAGGGAAAGCCTAAGGAAACTACCAAGTGAATCACTAGTTGTCACCTATATGATTCACTCCACACTTTATAAAGTGCCTTCGATCTGTTGCTCAGATCCAAGCACAAATATGCAGCCCATACAAAGATCCCGGAACCACGAGATTTAGAACTGCTTTATTGGCCACTTATCATGCAAGTGCCACAATTTCTCTATCACATGTCACTGATTGGTTTTATGTGGAAGAAGAGAAGAAAAGATAGAAGGAACAAGTTGATCTTGTTTCCTTGTTGCAGTCTCTCCATGCTCCTTCGGACCTGTAACACGCATGCTATGTTGCAACATTTAATGACAAAACAACATAATGAAAAACATGCTTACATTGGCTTCTCCAGAGCTTAGCTTGTTGATCTGAAGCTCTGTTGCAAAAACAGACCTCACCATTGGATTCGTGTCGCCGAATTACCTAAAAACGATTGTCAAATCGTCTCCATCGGACACAATCACCTTCAGGTCCTTTCTAGACTTCTTGCCTCGATCCGTGTGCAATTTTGGACAATTAATGCATTGTTTTCATTGAAATCCATGCCACTGTATGGTCTAGGTTCACTTCCCCGTGCACTGGCAGAGTTCAACACTTAAGTAAAAAGGAGGGAGGAATTACCCATGATCCAGTTTAGCCGAATTGATTGGTGGAGGCTAAGTTAAGGGGTTAGTTTAGAGGAGGTCATGGGGTCAAATCCGTTGGCCTCATTTTTTGGCACGCTTCCCAACACACTGCTCAAGTTGGCGAATGTCTGCCAGATTTGGTGGAACGCCGCCAAATTTGGCAAAGTGTAGTTTAAACTAAACTTTTGAAATTTTTGGCATGCACCCTCACTAGGCATTTGTCGTCTGTGACGTCACCTATACGGATTGCCACGTCACCTGGTGATGTCACCTGTACAGACTGCCATGGCAGTTGTTCACTGTACTTGCCACGTCAGTTGTACGGACTTGCCATGTCAGTTGTACACACTGTACAAACTACCACGTGGCACGATCTGATTGGTCCATGGATCAACCCGAAAAGCCAAAAATGGGTGACACATGGTAGCCTCTGGGGCTGCCACATCATCATGCTAATTTCAGCATGCCATGTGTCACCTTCTTGCTCCTGCCACATGTGTTGTATGGATGTTGACTGGGCTAGGTTGACCAAACTTTGACCGCAAATATCTTTCAATCTGTAACTTCGTTTGACGAGTCGTTTGCGTCATTGGAAAGCTTACGACGCGCTCTTCGCGATCATGTCATTTTCACGGAGTTTTGGGAACTTTGAAGTTTTCCCTTTGTTTGCCTGTTGAGGCCATCTTGAGCCTCCTGGGACACTTTTGAAACTTCTTTGATGTTCCCTAGATCCATCCAGATCACGCCTCCCAACTGAAAGGACTTTTGGCCCCAAAAGTCATTACATTATAAGTTTTATGTCCATTGGACTTACAATAAGAATCCCATACCCAAACTACCTCACAAGGCCTAACAATATCAACATGTGCCATAAAAGAAATGATCAACAATTATCACTTTTACATAATACCCTTCTATGGGGTCTAAATCGCAACATGTGATTTACAAAGATGGCCACTCTCAACTAACTCAAGGATTTTCCCCATTCGTTCATCCATTATGCCGAACATGTCCTCTTTATTGAGTTGTCCTTTCTCCGGTAGTTGGTCTTCTCCTGGTGGTGGATTTTCCTGCAGCACTACCGGACTGCCTGTCTCCCTCGGACGTGTCTTCCTGGTCTTCTTGTTCCTCTTTGGACGTAGATCTGGATGTAAGGCCCAACAAGTGGCCTCATGATGCCCATCTATGCTACAATGGCTGTAGTAGCCTTTCTCCTTCAGAGGTGCATTTCCCCTACTCTTTTCCATGTGTGGAAAGAAATCTGCCATCCTCGTCCTTCTCTTGGTTGCCATAAACTTCCTGCACAAGGATTTTCTCTTCCAACACTGGGACACTGCGTGGTTATTCAATCCACAAAAAGTGCATGGTTTTTTATGCCACAAGCTCTGTTTTATATGATTAACATGCTTATAATCAAATGACATTTTAGAGTTTCGAGTTTTCTTATACCTTAGTGAGTTTCCTCTAGAGTCAGATTGGCAAGAAGAGTTGGTCTCAACTCTTTCATTGTGATGTTCATCTCTCCTTGGAGATTTCTTGAATCCTCGATCATGAGAAGTTGTTCTCTCGGCCTACACTGAATCAATTTCATCTCCTGATGAACTGTTGACCTTTGGAGTCTTAGTGACTGTCCTGGGGTCTTCTTCCCGAATGGTTTTGGAGCTTTCTCCAACATCCTTTGGGACATAGCTGATCCCGGCATATCGAGGCCAAACCACTGCCTCGATGGGATCCACAATACCTTGGCCATTGGCTCCAAGGCCTCCTCCTTCGTATCCCATTTTCCTCATCAACTTTAAGCCAATGCAAGAAACATGTTTCTAAAGGATTTCAAAAGAATCATCAACATTAATCAAGAAAGGAACTACACATGGTTTATTTACCTCCATCTCAAATTGGGACTCTTGGTCTGTTTCTTGAGATGTGTCCAGTTATTCCTAGTGAGCAAGATCAGTGGAAGATGCTTCTAGGAATCCTCCTTGGTTTCTAGATGCATGAAGTTCATCTTCATTTGTTTGACAAAGTGTGCATGCATTTTCAATGTCATGCTCGCTCTCATAACTAGTGAAGTTGCCATGGTCACAAGATGGTCTCATCATCGTCTCATTTGTAGAGCCTTCCCCTGTCTGCACCTTCATGGCTTGCAATTGCTCTTGCAACCTTTGGTTCTCTTCCTCTACAACATGCAACAATGTCTTCAATCCAACATTCTCTGCTTGAAGCATTTGGTTGAGCTCTTGAAGCTCATTGAACCACGATTGTTTTGGCGATCTTTCCATCCTTAGCTTCAACACCTGGAATCAGTATCAAGCCTGCTCTGATACCACGTGATCTGAACCTGAGGGTGATAAGTTTCCAATAATTGGTTGATTCTATCACTCCTTCAAAAGGGTCAGTTATATATCGTTTTACTTGAGCGATTTGCAATTAAAGGTAAAGTCGAAATCTTATGAGCTTGAATCCAAATTGAATTAAAGTCTCTGTAGATTCCTTATGTGTTATATGTCATGCTTGCATTTACTGATCTATGTGCGGAAATTCATGAAGTAAACATAAGGACAAAATACACATAAGAGATATGACACTTCCCTTGATAACATAGTTCACGCAGTGTGGGCTACGTCTCAGGGTCATGCTCCAAAGCCTGACTACTTTATTCTCCTCATTGTAATGATGTCTCTCCTTTACAAGTTGTAAGGCTAAAGTCCCTTTTAGGTGATGCTCATGAGACATCCATGATGTTGACATGGACACCATTCCCACATACTTAATACATAAAAAGAGGAAGAATAAAAGATGACCCCCATCATCATGGAGCCATAAAGTGCCGTAGATCTGTTGCTCAGATCCAAGCACAAATATGCAGCCCATACAAAGATCCTGAAACCATGAGATTTAGAACTGCTTCATTGGTCGCTTATCATGTAAGTGCCACAATTTCTCTATCACATGTAACTGATTGGTTTTATGTCGAAGAAGAGAAGAAAATAAAAGATAGAAGGAATAAGCTGATCTTGTTGCCTTGTTGCAGCCTCTCCATGCTCCTTCAGACCTGTAACATGCATGCTATGCTGCAACATTTAATGACAAAACAACATAATGAAAAGCATGATTACATTGGCTTCTCCAGAGCTTAGCTTGTTGATCTGAAGCTCTGATGCAAAAAAAGACCTTTCCATTGGATTCAAATCGACTATCAAATTGTCTCCATCGGACACATTCACCTTCAAGCCCTTTCTAGACCTCTTGCCTCGATCCGTGTGTAATTCTGGGCAATTAATGCACTATTTTCATTGAAATCCATACCACTGTATGGCTTGGGCATGCTTCCCCGTGCACTGGCAGAGTTCAACACTTAAGTAAAAAGGAGGGAAGAATCACCCATGAGCCAGCTTAGCCGAATTGGTTGGCAGAGGCTAAGTTAAGGCGTTAGTTTAGAGGAGGTCACGGGGTCAAATCCATTGGCCTCCTTTTTTGGCATGCTTCCCAATGCACTGATAAAGTTGGCGAATCTTTGCTAGATTTGGCGGATTTGCCAGATTTGGTGGAACATCGCCAGATTTGGCGGAGTGTAGTTTAAACTAAAATTTTGAAACTTTTGGCATGCATCCTCACTAGGCATTTGTCGTCTGCCACGTGGCATCCACCCATTGGCCCTGCTGACCAGGCCTGCCACGTCACCTGTACGGACTGCCACACCAACTGTTGACTGCACCTACCACATCACCTGCTGACGTCACCTGTACAAACTGCCACGTCACTTGCTGACTGTACTTGCCACCTTAGTTGCCATGTTATCATGCTGACATCAACATGCCACGTGTCGCCTTCGTGCTCTTGCCACGTGTGTTGTACGAATGTTGACGTCATCTGTACAGATGATGACATCAGCAATACGGATTTTGACTCATCCCTTGTTGACTGGCTAGGTTGACCAAAATTTGATCGCGAATATATTTCAGTCTGTAACTTCGTTTGACGAGTCATTTACGTCATTGAAAATCTTGTGATGCTCTCTTCGTGATCATGTCATTTTCACGGAGTTTTGGGAACTTTTAATTTTTCCCTTTCTCTGCCCACTGAGGCCATTCTGAGCCTCTTGGGACACTTCTGAAACATTTGTGATGTTCCCTAGATTCATCTAGATCAAGGAGTAGGCCAACTATGGCACTCTTTGCTTCGATGCTTTTTACACTCATGAACCAAACAACCCACTCTAAGGTGTGGCCTACTGCTAAATGTGTGAGAGTGGGTTGAACTTAGGGGGAATGCATCTCGAAGGGTACTCAACTCATTATGCATGGGCCCACCCCAAAACCTTCTAATATTCACCAACTTGAGTTCCACCTCACTAGCTTGCACTTGAATCCACAAGTGGAGGTTGGCACAAATTAGAGCCTCATCATACCAAGTAAACTTGCAAAAATAAGTACTTTAATACACATTCATTTCTCTTTTTCCATATAAAAATCAAGATCTATATTCTAATTATTTTCCATGCAACATGAAACTTGACAACCCATGGAAGATTGTCACCAAGAAAGCTAGAATTCTAGGTGATGGAGGTAGGAAAGCAATGGAAAGGCAAGTTTGAGGACCATAACCAAGATGGCCTAGAAAAAGGATAGAACCAAAATAATTGTTTGATTGTTTCTTCTAATTACAAAAGGAGCATATGGATTGGATAACTCCCAGATACTTTAGGCATTGGCTAGAGAGGAAGGTTGCATGAAACAATAGACCATGCAAATATGGATTTCTTTGGTTTTATATAAGGTTTTCAAATATGCAAGCATTGGAAAGAACATGTGGACTTCTTAGAAGAAACCCTCTAGACTTTGTTCAACTATACATTTAGCACTGGTATAGAAACCAACCTACAATATCCATTAATCAATCATTGTTCCTTGAATCCCTTAGAACAATTCCACCTCCAGTGATTCCACCACACAGATGGTGAAGGAAACCCTAGCTTGATGAAAAGATCAATTGTAATTAATTCCTCAACTCAATCATTATAAGCCTAGTGGTGGTGGTCAACCAAAATTTTGTTGTCAAATATGGCCAATGCTTTCAATCTTGAATCTGACTATCAAAGAGATCATTGAGCTTTGACAATTCACTTCATAAAAAGTTGTTTGTCTAAAAACCAAGAGGTTTTTGCTAAATATTTTCCATTGAACTAATGAGTGAGGACCACCAAATGAAATGCTCATTAAAAGATGGGATGTTCATAAGTATTTTCCTTTGAGGTAACATGGTTTTTAATGGCTTCCCAATATTTTCATAGACTTGGAGTTATAAAGATTATGGATTTTAACCTTGGCAAGCCAATCGAGAAGGTTATCTTGGAATAGATTATAGCACTGGTTTTTATCATTTGCAACATGGATCCTAATGCGTCATTAAAAATATGAATATGGTTCATTATGTTGTCCACTAACTCTTATTCTTCCATAATGGTCAAAAAGGAGTCATCTACCAAATGACCATCAACCATTTGACTAGCATTGGGTTCAAGGATGGGGATACCTCAATGAAGCCTTAATGTAGTCCAATTATGAAGGAAATAGCCCAATGCCTTTGTTTGCATACCATAAAGTGTCAAATCCAACACGTTACCTTTTATGATTGATTTGAAAATCCATCCTCCACCAACTAAAATTGATTTATAGATAGACATAGAAATGTCTTTGAAAACAATGTCTCCAATTGCCCAAACATAAAACTAGACAAAACCTAGAGCTTGAAGCATTGCGAGAGTGGAAGGTCATTCCACACTATCATAATCCTTTTCAAAATCAAGCTTAATGAAAATGGTCTTCAACCCTAGGGATTTATCCCATTGCATTTCCCCCAAACAGTTACTACATTGTCCAAAATAAAACATCTAATAAAACCAATTTTATTCAACCTTATTATAAACAACAAAATATAGAGACTCTGTAAGGCCAAAGCTTTGACCATAATCTTATAAGAAACATTTAGGAGAGTTATCGAACACCAACTAGTGGTTAGGAACTAACTTAATTAAGCATTTGTTAATGAGTACAGTCAAATATCTTTTATGAATGACTTCTTTGTTCACATTAAGGAGGTTGGGCCCAAAAAATTCCCATGTTTCCTTGAAGAACTCACATGGGTCCTTGTCTAATCCAGGTGACTTGCGATCAACAATCGTCATCCAAGCTTCTCTCAATTTTTTCAAAGTCAACCCTCGATCACATAATCTTTCTTATTTAGAGGATAACAATCAAGGGACAGGTCAATGCAAGCTTGCATGACCACCTTATGCTCATCCTTTAGCCCTTGCCACTTAATAATAATGCAATAGTGGATAATGAACTTCCGATCAATGTCTTCTTGTTCGGTTACCTAACCTTTAAAGGTATTAGGGATCCTAGCCTTTCAATATATTCTTGTAGAGAAACAACCTTTTAAAAGTCCTTCGTAGGTGAGTGCCTAATGTTAATCCAATGGAGTCAAGCATGGATTTAGATGCCCCAGGCTCAATGAATCTTCTCTACCTTCAACAAGTTTCTAAGTTTTGTGACTCTTGTTTGCACTTCTTCATCATATGGCATAAATCGTAGATGTTGAGACATTTACTCAATTTTTTTCTTGGAAACTCTATGGAATGAAAACGAAACAACCACAAGCTACTAGCCAAACCCATGTAGAAATGTTGTGATTTAACCAATATCATCTTTCCACTACTCAATCCAACCATATTCCTCTTATGATCTAGGTAGTGAGCTCTAAATGTTTTTATGGTGTGGATGCATGTTGTGTGCTAGCGGTGGGAAAGTATATGTTAGGGTTTTGGAAAGAACATCCAAGGAATGCCCTAGGAGATGGAAAATAAAATGGGTTGGTGGTTGGAAAGGGTAATCTCTCCTAGCACTCAAACTCCCCCCCCCCGCCTCCTCCATAGTGGAAAACAAGTATTTTGTTTCGACATAATAACCTTATTAAGTTTCTTCATTATAGTTTCTAAGCCCACCTTGAGATTGGACCAAGTGAATTATATTTCACAGATATCATCTTTACAGTGTTAGTTGAGATCATAGAGGTTAAGTCTAGCCTTGAGGTCATTCCAAGTCGTACCTCCCTTTGTTGCATGCGAAGAGGGTTTAACCCATTCTTATCTTCTTGGGACTCCAAATTGTTAAAATCCCCACAAATTAACTAGTTGACTTCTGGGAGGTATTCAACTATAGCCAATCCCACAAAATTTCCCTCTCAATGTAGATTCTAACCTTGTACAATGTCTATTCAGAAAAAGAACAGAAAATATACAATGAAAAATACAAACATTACACAGAGATTTTTCCCTTGGAAACCCAAATCGGGAAAACCAACATATTCTATATTCATTCATATATGTTACATTGTTTACAATACAATATACATATAGGAGCCAACGACATCCGAAACCCTAACCCAATGACCTGGATTAGTCCACAACCCTGATTCCTTAACCGTAAATAGAAAACCATTGGCAAAAACCATGTGCCAAAAAACCACCTAAATATGTGACACGTTTCCCGAGGTAGAAAATTTTTTCACGTGACACTACTACTCGTGCAAAGAATATAACACATACTCAAAATTCTCCCACTTGTTGTTTTGTTTGCATACAGGAGTTACAGGGTTACATAGTCAACAATCCAGGGAAGCGATGCCCATGGATCCTCTACACCAAGAGAACTTCTCAATGCTCACAGATTTTGTTAATGAGTCTGAAACATTCTTCAAAGTGTCCACCTTCATCAGTGATACTTTCTTTTCTTCAATCATGTCTCTCACAAAGTGACATTGAACATCAATATGCTTTGTATTTGAATGATAAGT